>JBAJNP010000637.1:0-84778 GCA_036877545.1 Yasuhikotakia modesta | reverse complement strand
GAAGTCTACAACGGAGGTGAATTGTACCAATAACAACGCACAGAGAATCACGCGTGATTAAGGCACAAATTTACACAAATCAATGGCGCTCGGGCGTTGCGGGCGACATTTCATCCGCTGCGGGACAAAGATGCGGTAAGACTTTCCCTAGAAATCGCAGGTGCGTCTGAGAATGTAAAACGCATCCTGTTATTTATAAACGTCCAGAATATGATGCTACTCACGCCTGACCGGTAAAGATAAATTGTCTATTTGATATAAACAATCATCTTACATTGACACTAGCAATGTGTTGTTTGTACACTAGAGGGTGCACACTTCATTTGTGAGACCTACACACTAAATGTTACTTTACTAAGTGACAAGCGCAATATTGCATTTTGTTTAGCGCGTGCATGTTGAATTTGCGTTTTAAATACGTAGGTACATGAATTATGTCGCTTCTTATCGGTTAATATGAAGTACAATCCAAGGCTTTAAGTAGCATCTGATCCAATTAAATCAAAACATACACTAGGCTTAATGTATATTTATCTGCAAAGAGTAGGCAGGCAGTGTGTAAGTGTGCACAAAGTATGCTTGGTTTGTATGCTTCCTTGGTGTGCAAAGGTGTCAGGTTCCAGCCCCCATTAAGCTTTGTGTTAATCACCCAATTAAAGCAATTCACTGAAAATATCAGAAAATATCAAGTTGTCACTGAAAATATTGTAAATCAGCTGTGAGGCAGTTTGTGATTGGCTCTATCTATCCATGATTCTTTCCTAAGGTCCCTGCTTTCACTGTCTGAATAGAAAGTGGTGCATGCAGGTTCATAAAGAATGTATATGTATGTATATGTTCATATACATATACATATACATATAAATGAATATATGATTCATTGAATGAATACTACAAACACGTGATGTTCTGTCTATTTGCATAGGCAGAGTTAAAAATGTAAAATGATTATAAGTTAGAGATGTAACACGATTGTTGTGCTTTTGTGTATTTGCAAAACAGAAACATTACTAGGATGGACATCAGTCACATTTATAAACACTCCATTCTTTGTTTTTAAACAGAGTATAGTTGTAAACAGGGGGATAAAGATTCAATAATATCTTGATTAGGTCAGAGGAACTTATTAAAGTTTGAAGAGAAAATGAAGGTCAAAGGCACATTCAGTATTTTTTTCCTTATTAAATAGTTTTTAATAAACAGAGAAATGAATATTTTGAAAGGTATGTCCGTAGACTCACATGAGTTGAAGACTGCAGTCGTACCAGTTTGAGCTTAATGAAAGCTTTCATTTTACACGGAGCCTCATGGGGCAGACACGCCGTGATCACATGACCAGCCAAATACTACTGACTTGATCTCAGTAATCCTTCTGTTATTAGACACTTTTAATGGCAGAATAAATTAATCATGCCAGACTGTGAAGAGAGCATTCTGTAATCTCATCAATATCTGCCCAGTTAACAGGGAATGTTCTCAGAACATCGGCTAACATTTTCTAGAAGTTCTCCAAAGGTTTTTTGCAGTACCATTATTAGAACATTTTTTAATGTTTTATATTGTATCTCAAAATGTTTTTTCTTTAGTAGTTATTGGAGTTTTTATACAATTCTCATAATCAAGCAATAATGTTAATATAACGTCTAAAAACTGGACATTTTGAATGTTGCTAGATATTTCAACATAACATTTTGCAACCTGATGGAAATGTTGCTGCAATGTTCTTACAACCTAAAATGTTAGCTGGGTGAACACTTTGCATTATGCCACCTTCACACAGTTAGTATAAATCCTGGGCAACTACACGTTTTTTGCACATAAATATATTTCTATATATTTAATATATATAACATATTTAATATAGTTATACCACACCGCGGTATCTAGTGTCTTAATATTACATTACATTTAGCAGACAATTTTATTCAAAGTGACTTACACAGAACAGAAGCATTAAACATTTTTTCAACAATGTTTATTGGAACCAACAAGCCAAGTCTACAAAGCTACATTTACAAGTAGGAATCGTGTTGTGATGCTAGCAATATAGGAGGATGCAGAAGGATGTTTATGTGTGAGCATGTGTTTTGGTTTAGAGGGGTGGCAGGGGGCTACACAATGTCCTTGGGGCAACGTTCACCTCCTCTCCTCAGCCAGTGCCCTGGAGAGCCCTGCTGTCAGGTCTCATAGCATGAGCAGCCCACAGAGACTAGCCCTGCCAGGCTGGGAGGAGGGGGCAGTCTGAGAGCATGGCATTCTGGGAGGTGCGGTTTTCCCTGGGTGGCCTTTTCACTCTGTGTGGGGGGGTGTGGGTCGGAAGGAGGTCTGATCTCTCTGTGTGAAGGTCGCCTTATAAAAACCCCAGGAAGAGAAAGCAAGAGTAGAAGATAATACATTGTTAATAAGGCTGCCATTCGGCAAACAAACAAATCGGGTGTTTTTTAAATTGCATCAAAACACAAAGAAGGAAATGCAAATCTGCAGTAACTCAATAATAAAGCAACTTTTCACAAACTTTACAGACACAATCTAACGTTTGAGATGTTTTTGCCGCTGGCCTGCTGTCCTCCGCAGGTGCTCACATTACCATCTCTGTAAATACTGCCTTTCACTCATGACTGATATTTCACATGTAGTGTTTCGATGATAAAAGCATTTCACCACACAAAGAATACAAATGACTGTTGTTGAACATCCTGTCTGGGTTTGATTTATAAACAAATTATGTGTTCCAGCGCTTGTGTGTCTGAATATTTGCACTATCCCAGCTAAAACTTTCAAGTTGTAAGAATGTTTCACAACTACTGTAACTTAACTAAACTAAAAATGTTCCACCATCAACTTTAAAAAAATAACATTTTAGCTGTAAATGTTTCGGTTATAATGTCAAAAAAGTAAAACTGTTAACCATAAAACTGTAAACATTTTGTAGCACTTATGTTTCTACTATAACATCATATATTTACACAATCCTATATTTGTGTCACAGTAACTATTGTTACAGTTCAGCCTCTGTTATTTTCTGCTCGTTCTGGTGTTGAATCTCTCATGTTTCCTGACTGTTCCTCTCTCTGTGTTTTTGGTCAGATTGCGGAGACTTACGCATTTCTTCCGCGTGAAGCAGTGACCCGTTTTCTGATGAGCTGTGGAGAATGCCAGAAACGGATGCACATCAACCCCAGCACAGCAGAGTTCAAAGGTCAGCTAACAGTTTTTGTCGTGTTTAATCATTTCCATCCTCACACATGAATATGCAACATTTCCACAAAGCCGTTTCCCTGCTCGGTAAATTGGTTGTTTGGATCAGTTTATCATTAATTAAAGTTTTGGGAGTGCATTCCCCCTCAGCAGTAATTAGGAAGACAAGATACGTAATGTCTTCATTAAACTAACGCTCTTTTTTGATAAAACACAGAGGCATGACTAAAACTCTGGAGTTTTATGGGCCACATGTAATTAATGCAAAGAAGTAATCACAAATAACGCTAAAGGAAAAACACAATCAGTCTCTCAAACACATATCAGACCGTCCCATGTGCTTCGTTCTACCATGAAACATAAACCTGCTGTTAAAATTGAATCTGCTTCATTATTATCATAGTGTTTACCCAGATAACAGGGAACGTTCTCAGAACACTGGCTAACGTTCTATAAAAGTCCTCTTAAAGTTATTAAAAACCTTTTATGCAGTTTTTATGCAGTAGAGCGTTTTTAACATTATATCAATGTTTTCATCTAAATTCTAAGTTGCTAATGTAATGCTTTGAAAACGTTACAGAATTAATAAAAGTTTAAATGACGTTGCTATAACCAAACAGAAACATTAGGGAAACGTTCTTACAGCCTAATACTGATAGCTGAGTAACTTATTATATCAGCAGTACAGAGATACTTCTTCTGCACCTCCTACAACAAACATTTGAAGGGATGAGATTAGGTCATTGTCCCACAGCTGAAATTTATACTCCATATGCTGTAAGTCAGCTGTCTGCGCAGACATGACGTCTGTCTGCCATTAGTCACAGACTGATGTGACTAATTCACAGTCAGCCAGAGATAAGCTTGATTTCCTCTCATGCGGATGGGGGAGAGCTGCTCTCGCGACATTTGTGGATCACAGACTGAATGTTAAACAAACTTTGAATTGTGAATTAGTTGATCGGCTCCTGCCTGCGGGGGAATTTGAACGGTAGTGGCAACCACAGGCGCGCCGAGGAATTCAGGAGAATAAAGATTTATTACACCGTTCGTGCTATATAACTATAACACCCGAGTACCATGTAGATCCAGAGGATCTGTGTCCAAACAAAAGCCTTACTGCATTTTATTGTGTTTGATTTTAACAAAGACCCGAGGGAGTTTGATATGGTCTGTTAGAGCTCCGTCTCAAGATCGCCCTCTAGTGGACATAACTATTAACGTCATGTACGCTTTTAACGTACAATTGAATGGGACGATATTGGCTAAGTGTTAATATAGTGGCACATTAATGAACCGTCGCTTAGGGAATCAATAGCTACAAACGTTCATATTTAATATCAAATTTAAATGCAAAAGACTTAAATGCAAGTGACAAAATTAGGAGGAAAATTCTGCCAGTACCAAGAAATTAAAATGTAATCACCCTCATGTAATGAATCTGTACGACTTGTTTTTTAAATCACATCACTTAATATTATTATGGCTTTTGTTTTTTAATGGCTTTTTTATGATTTTCAACTACAGAGAACGACCGTCCCACTTCTCTGGTGCCGGACCTAATCGACTACAACATGCCCCTTACTGCCACCTATCTGAAACAGATGAAACTACAGTGCATGAATGCCAATGAACAGGTAGGAAAACAAAGTGTGTGTGAGAGAGAGCAATGTGTACATTTATCTGCTCGATTGTGATGGGTTTCTATAGTTACACATTTTGTTTCAGTTGTTTGTGCTGTGGTAGTTGTGTGTGATTGACTGTCAAAGATTAAATCAGGTGTATTAGGTTTCGTTTTGCCATGGTAGCACGATGCTAAATATGCCTCAGTATCTAGGCAAAGAATTGAATGTAAAAGTCACCCAACTCAGAGAAACTGTAACAAGGCCTTTTGGTGCCGTGTGTGGTTGTCAAGGTAAACTCTTATAGACGTTGTTGCCTCAGCAACAGTATATGTGGATGCCTGGAATAGCAACAGATGTAGCTTTGGATAAATGGGATGATGGAATATAATGCCTTCATACCTGAATTACATATAATCGCCAATAATTCTATAATAAGATTGCATAGAGTTAAAAACTATAGAACACACGTATTACTTAAATTGCAAAAATTTGGAGAATCAAGATTCAGCAGCAGTCAGTGGACTTAAATGCAAATGCATCTACAGCTTTATTAAAAGGTGAATGTTTTTCCAGCTCACAGGGAACGTTCTAGGAATGCTGGCTAACGTTATAATCGATGTATCACCCATATTTTGAGATCAGTGGTGTATATTGAGCTGCATACGTGTATGTATTTATATGAAAGGTCTAGAGCATTATTTCTGTATTGTTTTATTTATAGGAATATTGTTTCATGTAATACAATATGTTTTTTGGCTGTTAAATATATTTGAATGGGCTGTGTTTATCCCTTTTCACTGTGTTTATGCAGTTGTAAATAAGCGTTTGTAGACAGATGAACTTGCGGCAGTAGGGGGCGCTGTTGTATCACTGTCTATAGAACCGAATTTGTGTATTTGTACCGTGAGTTCTTACCAGTGGGACAAAGTGTGTGGTGTCAGTGTAAGGGTTGTTTATCACGCAGAGAAACACTATGTTGGGAAGAAATATGAGGTTAGAATGACATTCCCCCTAATTTTGTTTTATTTAGTTGCAGTTTGTTAAAGGTTGGTTATGGGAGTTAAGAATATAAATGTTTTCTCCATGAACATTCAGTAGCAGTTTTATGTAACATTGTGTTGCGGATTATCCTTTCTGTTTACCATAAATTTGTTTCTTCTGTCATCCTTAATACTGTCTCTGGGTCCTAAAACACACAGACATCTTTATACCTGCCTCTGCATTGTTCTTTTCTTGCTCTTGTCTCTTTCATTCTTTCTCGTTTCCTGTATTACTGATGCCCCACTTGGTACTTAATGGAGCCAACAGCACACACATCAGCCCTCTAAACAAACCTCAGAGGGAGCCCAATTTCTCATGAGGGTAATTCGGTGAATCCCATGTTTACAGCATACAGATGTGTGTGTGTGTGTGTTTGCACATGCATGCATATTGGTTCACAGCTGAAGTTAATTTTTAACATATTGTAGTTTGATTTAAAACATTTGACTATCACTTTATCTGCACATGTAAGTCTGTAAGTGATTTATTTTATTTAAATTTTAATAATTAACAAAAATGTTAAAAACAATTATTATTTTTAATTAATGACCCTGACTACTTAAGAATAATTGTAATTATTTTTGATATATAATATATATTAAGTAATGTTACAAAAACATAAAAACAAGCATATTTTAAGTAACCTGAACTTTTAGAGAACATTAGGCACTATTCTGAGACATTCCCTGTTAGCCGGGACGTCTTTAATTTTTGGTACCATAAACGTGACTAACAGTATAAACAGACTTGGACATTATATATGCATAAAAAGCAAACTAATCAATCAAACATGATCAGACTGAAGTTTTGGGAAACACCAGATCATTTGTGGCAATCAGTTCATCTGTGAGATCTCAGGAGATTTGCAGGAGATTTTCAGATCTCAGACTGGTTTCCTGTGACCAGTGCAGTTCTTAATAGATTGAAGGACCAGTGAGTGTCTTACATGGTACTGCTGATCTTTGGAGAGGCAATTCACAGTGACAGTTTGGGGGTGAAATCAGAGTGACTTTTTCTTCTGCTGTGTGTGTATCTCTCTCTCTGTCACACACACACACCTTCATTTCTCGCTTTCTCTTGAGCCTCACTGGATGATTACATTCTTTCAGCCCTCAGGTTACCATGGTAATGATAAACAGGGATCCAGGGACACATGTAGCATAGAGTCTGTGTTCCTGTTTTTTTGCATGTGTGTACAATGACAAAGACCTTTCTAGTGTTGTGATGCCAAATAAATGTGATGCATTAATATTGCAATAAAGCTTGTTTGAAGGGTTTGAATGATGCTTATATGGCTACAGTGCGGACAAAAATATCCAAATATAATCTATTGATAATATTGACATTGATGACTTTTGTCCAATCATATGCTTTCTAGAGTCTATTATTACCAACACATGAGTCATAAGCACTGTAGGTATGTGGCTTCACATATAAAACATTAGATAAAGCAAAATATATATATATATCTTTTTTATTAAGAAGTGCATCAATAACTGTTGTTGGGTAATGTTGAGATTTTTTACAGTAAGCTGAAATAAAATTGTTTTCTCTGTGGAAAAAGGTTAGAAAGATGAATTAAATATCAGGTCCTGTAGAGGAGGACAGGAAGTGTGTGTGTGCTGCATAGGGGGATGGTTCTGGTAAAATGAGGAGTTTGTGATAAATTGAGGAAGTGCAACACATGTACACGCGGATGGGGGTGGATGCTTGTCTTTAACAACAGTGGCTATGAGATTAGCACACATGCCGTTTGATCTGAGCAGATTGGTGGCACAGGGTGAGCAGTGCATTGTGGGAGTTTTCCTGGAACGTTTTAGGGAGGGGTTGAGATGTGAAATGGGGGCTGCGCTGGACGATGAAGGAAGCAGCGATACTTGAAGTGAATGTTATCCTAGCCAGAACATCACAAAGAACTTTCTCACAGCTTCATCGTCATGACAACGGTGGAGGTAGAGAGGTGTGTTCACGCCTATAGTGCAGGTGATAGCAAGGGTCACGATGGGATTGGCTATGCCCTTAGCCTGCCAAACCTAGACCAGCTCTTTAGCTAGCGCACACACACAATGTCTGTTTTATATTATAATGGGGTTGACTTGTTTTTATAATGATATAATGATGTCTTTTGTGACACTCACACAAACCCTTAAACAAAAATCTTGTTACATTAAGACATAGGCTTAATGTAGGCTTTTGAGATTTGGACTGTTGGCTGCTCCCCAGATGTAGATGATTTAATTGTACCTTGTGGTGTGATCAGCAATGCATTTTAGGGCACTTTCATCCCTAATCAGTGATTGGTTTAAATGAAGTAAACGCTATGAATAGCATCATTAAGTACATGAGGGGCGGAGCTTGGCTGATCCATCAGCGGATGCATTCATGCATTATATATGATTTGACGTGTTCCAATCGCAATACAACCTCATCATTTAATGCACCCGAATACTATACCCAAAAATAAATGCATGCAGTGACTCTGCAACTCCTAGCCGGTGCATGATAAACATCACAACACTTCAACCATTTCAGCCTTGATTCACATTTTCTTATTATGCCGCATACGTTCTACATCTTTTGGGTTTGGCTTCAACAGGGTTAAAAATAGCTCTCCTCTATAGTCACTCATTATTAAAGAGTCTCCACCCTCTTTTTCTTTCCATCCCACTCCTCCCATCCTTTACCCGGAAAGTGAAGTTTCCTCAGTAAGGAATACACCGGGATACAGCGCAGGAAACTGGAAAGCTGAATGTTACGTTTGTTTATTGACATCCAGCACATATCGCCATGGAAACCTAAACAGGAAATGTGAGAGATGTTTGTTTTGCAGGTGATAGTTAAGATGTGTGATGTCTAGTGATATGAGGGCAACAGTAGAGTCAGTGAGCTTCATTTTATGCACAGTATCCTGAATTCCTCCTCCTCCCCCCTCCACCCCCCTCCCTCTCACATACAGGATGAGAGTTCGGTAAGCAGTGAGGATCTGGACATGGCTGAGCCGGCGTGGGTCTCTACTGAGCGCGCTCCAGCCGCAGAGCCAAGCAGCCCAGCCGCCACATACTCAGAGAGGATGCCAACACCACCCCAGTCCAGCATTAAAGAAGAAGAAGGTATGGTCTCTCTCTCTCTCTCTCTCTCTCTCTCTCTGTATGTACCTTGTAGCTGTATATTTCTTTAAAATAACAGCCACCTCCTACCGATGTGTGTCAGGGTTTATCAGTGAGGACTTTGTGTTTGCTGAGAGTCTGATAAGTATCTTGTAATGTTGATGTTGAAGAGCTGCCTAAAGGCCCATTGCAGCTCCTCCTGCGGCACTTTAGCATCTCTCAGTGTCTTCCATTACGCCCTGGACAGATGCCGGTTAAAAGGGTGTCCGGGTTCTGCAGAGCCATGCTGAGGCAGACTAATGTTTTTCAATCTTCAGCGTGAAGTTCTGTAACGTGTGTGGATCTCAACTGCAGGGTGATGCAGATTGTATGACCTGCATCATCATCTGTTTTAAACGTGATTGTACATACAACCAATAAGAAATGTTCAAGCTGTAATCTGTTGATAAATGTAACAATCAGTGATGCATAATGTAACGCTGATCCATGGTCAGAGTGTTTCAGTGCTTGACTGTGAGTGAAAGGAACCGCAGAGCCCCACGGTTGTTGACTTTGGTTCCATTTTGAATGCAGAACACTTGCTTCTTTTCACAAGATCTCACCCTCTCATTCAACTAAGTGCAGGGGGTGCTGTGTGTGTGTGGGGGGGGTGCATGAATGGGGCAGGAGGAGGGGTGTGGAGATGTTTTTAAAATGGCTGCTGGGACGGTCGAGAGTCTTGTGAGTGCTGGAGAGGGAGGAAGCAACCCGGGTCGCTTGTTTGTGGACTAATCCGGTGTAATCTCACTCAGAGGGGGTGACATGGCCGGGAAATGACAAGGCCACACACATGCAGACGCGTGTCTGCCTACCCCATAGTATGTCGAGAGAATGTGAGAATACATGCTCAGTGCACCTTACACTTGACTGACGGCTGTAGAGAGGCCTCTGGTCTTATGTCTTAAATGGATGTTTGTGTTTCAGGAATAGTTGTCAAAGTTTTAAGAGGGTTTTTTAAATATTACCCCTTCATACATGTCAATGATTTAAATAATCATTGTGATGTAATAGGAATGTACCAACTGTATTGTTTATTATTGTTATGTTAGATGATACACCAACAAAGATTAGAAATAATGTCTATAAGAATTGAAAAACAAGAACACACACACATATACACACACTGCTGTAGACCAGTACTGCCTTTTTTACACAAATGTGTCATTGAATTCTGCATTGCATAGCCTGGTGTGAATGCATTATGGGATGTGTTTCTGTTCCACTGCTTGTGTTATGCAAAATAATGAGCCACTTTGGCATTTTGTATATAAACAATCTTTGCCTCCCTTGAATCATGGCAGGCCAGGGGCATGTTTAGAGACACAGAGGGCAAGAAAAAATGATTTAACCCCCAGCGTTGCAGTCGCCCATCAGAAAGCTTTTAAAAATACTTAGTTTGTTGCTTATCTCACACTATATTGTTCCTTTGGGCCAATTCTACCATCTATGTTTCTGTAAATTTGTGAATCTCACTGTATAAAATGTGAAAAAACAAATTATTAAATATGAAGGAATCAACTAAACTTCACAGGATTATATGACTGAAAGAAATTGTTAGGAGTCAGATCAGTTAGAATTCACACTGTGTAACATTTGCATGTTTTAACAGAAAAAACATGAAGACCTTTTTCATAGAATATATTCTGATTCATGTCTTACAATTTCCTAGTGGCTTTTCAGTTTCATAGATGTCGTACAGGGTCTTTCATGTGTTCTGCCTGTTTTCTGAATGAGAGAAAAACAAAAAGAGATTTTTTCATCTGATCTCTCCCCCTTCCCCCTCCAAGCATCTCTTCCCATCTGCCCCACACCCATCTCTCTCTCATCCCATCTCTCACTTTCTCTCCCTCTTCACCTCTGCCTCTCTCCACTGGTTTGACAGTTGGCCCCAATGTTGCTCCCCTATTCACACGCAAACCACACACACACACACACACATATACACACACACATATACACAATCACACATACACACATATACAGACACACACACATACACAAACTTATACACACACATATAGACACATACACACATATACACACACATATAGACACACACACTTATACACACGCACACACACACAAAGTGGAGCAGCCCTCTCCCTTACACCCATTACACACACACTGATACACACACCCACACATGCACTTAACACACGTGCCGTTAAAGTGCAGAGAGGCTTTATAACAGACTTTCTCTTATTTTTTAGATGACTCTTCTTCTGAGAACGGCAGTACAGCTAACGGTCTCCCCGCTCTTACTCCGCCTGGTGGTGCTGCCATGGCGACAGGAGGAGTTCCTGCAACCGAGGGGGTTGTACCGTACGGAGAGGTGAACGGCAACGGAGCCGCGGCACCACTGGACTTTAGCAACACTTCATCGTCCTCTTCCTCACAGGAGGGACAGCAGCCTGTCAACCTGAGCGACCGACTGTTGCCGGGGGCAACACTGGGATCATACCCACCTGACCTCAACAGAAAATTCCCTGTCAAAACTGAGTACGGTAACAAGGTACGGAAAAAAACACGTTTTATATTCTGAGAATTCCAAGGTATATATCTTAGAATAACTAGTAATCTTATTAATAGAATCATATTTCTAATGATTGTCATGATGGCCATGATGGTAAACAAAAGTGTTGTTTGTTTATTTTGTCATTCAGTCCCCTCAGTACAGCTCAGGCAGCTATGACTCTGTGAAGACTGAACTGAGCACGTGCGGGGAGGACATGACCCCTGGACGCTCTCAGGTCATAGATGATGATGATGATGATCATGATGACCATGACGACAGTGACAAGATAAATGATGCTGAGGGTCTGGACCCTGAAAGACTTAAAGCTTTTAATGTGAGATTGCCTCACTTAATCTCTCTCTCTCTCTCTTTCTGTTTTTCTTCACATTTGTGGATCATTTGTATTTGATGATCTTATTAAAAATTATTATATCCGACATGCTTATTAAAGAGTGAAAATCAAGTTATCTTGAGCTTTTTGTATTTGATTTTTAGTTCAGTTGCCCAGTTACAAACATGGTTACAGTAACACACTTGCTGTTCAGTACTGCAATAATATAATAAATAAAATGACTTATTACTAGATAATACTTATGCTTTTAAGATTTAAGATAATGGTTTGAATATTTTAATATCTTCTTGTGTCATTTGTCTCTGAAAGATGAACTTGAAGCTTACATTTCTCCACTAACTTACATTCTCACGATTTCTCTAACTCTACATAACTCTGCTACATTCTGTATCTTTTCCTGCCTTTATCTGTTTTCAACGATTTCTTTCTGTTTTCAGATGTTTGTGCGGTTGTTCGTGGATGAGAATTTGGACCGAATGGTTCCGATTTCAAAGCAGCCCAAAGAGAAGATCCAGGCCATCATTGAGTCTTGCAGCCGCCAGTTCCCAGAGTTCCAGGAACGAGCCCGCAAACGCATCAGAACCTACCTCAAATCCTGTCGCCGCATGAAAAAGGGCGGCTTTGAGGTAAAGAAACATGCATGTTTTCTATGCTATAATGACACCAGCAAGTAACAGCAATAGTAGGGTTAAATTAAAGCTGGGAAAAGGGTATTTGTGTTATGCACTAAATAGCGCACTTCTGCCCTCTAGTGGTGATAGGGGTCACTTTAATAACGTGATTCCTGACCCTTTAATGTCATAATTCTCAAACCTGAAGTGCCACACTTTAAAATGGCTCCCTAAAACAGGAAAACGTTGGCTTACGTTCTTCAAAAGTTTGCTTCAAAAACTCTGTTTTGAACATTGCCAGAACATATAAATGTAAAAATGTTTAATGTTATAGTTACTTCTGTAGTGTAAACAATACAGAAACATACTTTTATCTTTTGTCCGGATCACTTTGTATGAATCTGTCATCTTGTAAAATGATTTTTGGTTCAGTGTTTTGTTAGGAAGAGCTGTTTTCAGCTGTTTTAATGTATTGACACTTTCTATTTTTCGTGATGGTGTCAGACGCGGCCCACACCTCCTCACCTCACCTCCGCCATGGCTGAGAACATTCTTGCAGCTGCATGCGAGAGTGAAACACGTAATGCAGCTAAGAGAATGCGTCTTGACATCTACCAGGCCCATGTGAGTCTTTGTGTGTATGTGCGTGTGTGTATTCGTGTGTGCATGTGTGTGTGCATGTGTGTGTATGTGTGCTTGTATGTGTGTGCGCATGTGTGTATGTGTGCGTGCATGTGTGCGTGTGTGATGTGAACTTGATTGAACTGAATAAATTAATTCTCCTGTATAACAACAGTGAATAATAATGAGAGTGCTTGCCTGAGAAGATATTTGTGTGTCGTTTCTGGCCTTAAAAGTCCTTTTTCATTTCTGTTTTATCCCATTGGTCCATTCACTCCACTTCAGGATGAGACCGTTTCTGCAGACAAGTCCAGCTCCAGAGATCCAGCTGGCCTGCCACACTCAGGCTTCTCATTGGCTGCCTCGGCCTACTCCCAGGACCAACTCTACACCAATGGTGGACTTAACTACAGTTTCCGTGGATACGGGACTCTTGGCAACAGCCTCCAAAACAACGGTACACAACAAACCAACGGTGAGTGACATTTAGAGTTTGAGAATCACAAAATCTCATTGGCTTCTTTTGTTTGATACTCAACGTCTTTTGATTAATAAACGTCTCGTTCTACTTTTTCTTCAAGGTCCTACCGATCTCAGTATGAAATCTCTGGCGTCTAACAGCACGTCCTCCTCCAGTTCAAACAGTCACGGTCAGGGTGGAGGGGGCGGGGGGGCGTCTGCCCAGCTCAGCCCACCTGAAGTCACGGCCGTTCGGCAACTTATCGCAGGCTACCGTGAGTCCGCAGCCTTCCTGCTCCGCTCCGCAGATGAGCTGGAAAACCTCATACTACAGCAGAACTGAGTTCCGGTCTGATGCTGCCTGTCTCTGTCTCATTCACGCGTCAGTGCAGACACACACACAGAGATATGCATACATGCAATGACATAAAAATACATGTAGCTATGTGCACTTACATACATACATACATATATACTTAAAGCCCATAGGACGAGTTTTACATTTGGACAATGGGAGGTTGTGGCAGACTCAGTAGACTGTGATAGTTCTTGTAGTTCATAACTACAGCCAGTTATTCAACCTACAACAGTATCAGTTGCAAAAACCATTTGTTGTTATATTTATAATGATAAAACAACCCCCCTAAACTATGCCTAGGCTACAATCTCCTCTTTCTATGTTGCCAATTGCCCATAACAGCTTTTTACTCATAATAGTGCCATTATTAAATTTCCTTAGTTGAGTTCTGAGTCCCTTTTTAAGGGCTGAGGTGACACGCTGGGCATTGTTTTATCATCAGACGATGTCACACAAAACAACCGTGTTTGTAGTCACAGCAGCGTTACAATTGTCTCGCACAAAGCACAACCCCGCAGTGAGTGCTATCGGCAAAATAGCTGTGGGAATGTCCAACACAGTGAGCCGAGACCTTTTATCCTAAAGTTAAAATGTTTGTACTTTTAAACCTCTTAAAACTGACGCCCAAAACAAACTCACACTGTCATCTTCTGTCTAAAACGTAAGGCTGGGGCACAAAACATTATATTAGATTATCTTTCTCCTCTATGTCAAAGCTTATCGCTTTATTGGGTTGAAAAAAGTTCCATGTAAGCCAAAACGTACACACCTCAGATATTTAAGTTCTTCTGTTACCATAAAGATGACCCTGCTGCAACTTTGATCCAGATTTAGCCATTTTAGATATAAAACAGATCGAAGGGAAAAGGGTTCAAGTTTTCTAAGATCTCCTTTATCTGTTTAGTGCTAATGAGGTTTGGGAAGAAGGTGCAATGTAGATGATAATCGTTCTAGTGTGTTACTGTCTGAAAATGTATCATTTTCAATCATAAACACATTAACAATGTTGTTTGTACATATATATAAATATTCTTCACTCATATATAAGAATTTCCATTCAATCGTACACATGCACATGTTAAAGTCTACTTAAAGAAACAGTGATTGGTTATAGCTGAAGATGCTGAATTTCTATTGGTTGGGAATTGTGCACCGTTGGACATTATGCAAATGAAGCTGTGCTGAGCGTTTCAAACCCTTTCCTAGTGCTCTATTGCCTTGGCAACCCTCCACGCTCAGCACATCAATGCACTGTAGGAAGATGTCTCACAGGCAGAAGAACACACGGGTGACATCAGCCTCCCAGACTGGAAGGACTTGTTAAAATAAATTGGAAAAAAAATGGACAAAGGACTGCATTACCCATGATGCATTGCATTGCAAATACATTCTGTTAAGTTGTGAATGCTGCTCTTATTTTCTAACCTCATGACTGAGGCACTTTCATCTTCTTCACGGGGACCAATCAAAACAGAGGGACTTGTTGACATCCTAATGGCACACTTACTGTATATGTGTAGTGAGTTTGAGAGAAAGAACCATTTGGTGGACAGGAGGGATGATGTCATCATTTCCTTTCTGTCAGCACGGCTATGTTTAATTGGCTAATTTGTGGCAGTGACTGATGGACTAAGACAGCAAAACCCCAAGAAGTTTGTGTGTTCTTATACTTCTCCAGAACCGTTCACCAACGAGTGGTACGTAGAACATACAACAATACCACGATATCGACGACCCCCATATTTTTACTGTTCATTCGGCCCGCATTTACTCATGTTCACAAACGCCATCTTAACAAACTGTATTAAAAAAGCAAAAGACAATCTAGACCAGTCGTGACTTGATCCCTCATGAAACTGCATAACATTGTATGAGATCTCACTCTGACTCTTTAGCCTTTTGTGGAGTGACAGAGCCTTCAACTTTCAAGTCTTGTAGCCATAGCTTGAACCGTGCCCACACTATGCGGAACAGAGTGTTTTTATTATTTATCTGTAAAATTTTTGGTTTCCCAGATTTTCCTGTTAGTCTTTCCCTTACATTTGTGATTACTATTTGTTGTTTTTGTTATGCCTTTTTTAATTTGTGTGACACCGGCGGTCTAAAGAATCTGTGTTGTGAGTCTCAACATTCCAAATGTATCTCAGATTGGTCTCTGAGTGGCTGAATTTGACGTCCGAATGGAGAGAAAACAGGATCTAAGTTGCCTCAGACAACTTTGTTTTGATACGTGGCTGATAGCCAGATATTACCTCTTGTTACTCGTTGAGAAGATTCCTTGATGAACAGATAAAATGATACAGGATCATTAGTAATTTATATTCAGATGTTACACTTTATAAAGGATTAAAATTGGTTAAAAACATTGTAGCACTTTACGATCCACAATGGAAAAATAGACACAGAACGGGTGAAATGAGACGGAGCCTTAAAACCATCTAAATGATCCTAAATTTTGAGCTATTTGTTCTCAAGCCATAATCTCCTGTCTTAATTTGTTCTGCATCGTAATTAATCGCTGAAATGTTTAAGTGGGTATTTAGTATTTAAGAAAAGAAGCTAGCAAAAACATAGTTCTTTGTTCTGCTTGTATTTATGTTGTTTTCAATGCATTTCTTTGTGCTACAGAAGATATACATGAGCCCCTTCATCATACAATTCTGCATTTAAAAAAGACCAGGTAGATTTTCATTTTCTGATTTTCATTATATATCGCAGAAAAACAAGCTCTTTGCAAGCACATCAGCTGTACCGTGCCCTAAATCTGTTTTCCGCCCCAATCTCCATTTTTTTGTTTCTTATTTTGTACCTTTTTGTTCTTAAAGACATTAAAGTGTGAGATCGTTTTGCGTTTCATTTAAAGGAGCAGATCTTTTGAGCTCTGATATCTGAGGTCGGTGACACATTTAAAAGAAAAAGACAGACAAGAAAACAAGAAATGCTACAACCTTTTATTTTTGTAATCGGTGCAGCTAAAATCTGCAATCAAATGTGGTAACAACCATTGCCTGTGATATATTTTAATTTTGTGGTGCTTTGTAATATTATGATTATGGTAGTTTCTTTGTTTTTACTCTTGTACTTACTAGGAACTGTAGGCTAAGGCTCAGTTTCTCTTTGTATACCAATGTGAAGCTTTGTATGATTTCCTTCTGGTTTTTTGACTCAGTGGAAGTGTGTGATGTTTACATGTACAGAATTGAAGACTTTTTTCGTTGTTGTTGCATTTCTTTTCGATGTTGTTGCTTTAACGTTTGTCCTGGTAAAGCCCCGCCTCTTGTCCTGTCGTGACCCCACAGCGTGCTTTTTACTTTAACTAGAACTGAATCTAAATGGACGGGAACGTTGAGAAAACGCTGAACCGCTGTAATACCACAGTAAAGGCCTTTGCACACTTTTGTATTGGATCGCAGCCAGACGTTCACAATAGCCTGCATAACCGTAACCTCTGTGACGCTTATTTTCTAGGTCATGTTAATCAATGCAAATATGTTTCTTTTATTTTAGAATACAGAGTGCAGTGTAAAGTGCAGTTAGTAGTCTTTTGTGTCATAAACCTTCATTGTTTATCACATCCAAGGCAAAATGTCTTCTGTGTAAGGGCCTTTAAAAGTGTGGTGGCCACTTTTGATGGTAGATGCTGACGATGAGAGAGAGAGGAGGACTTTACATCAGCACAAAGTGCACTGATAATTATTTACCCCGCAGATGTGGGTTTAAAAAGCCCCTTTATAATAATTACCCTTATTTATGCTTTCTCTGCTGTTGTGGAGTTGTAGCAACAACAAAGGAACGCTTATGTTTTTTTAAATTGGAAATATGGGGGCATTTTTGGGGGGTGGGGCAGGTTTTTCAAGCAGATCCACTCAGCTCATGTTGACGTGCTGTTTGGCCTCAGTCACACGTCTCTCAGAGTCGGAAAGCCATTCCTCTTACACTGTTGGCATGTGGGGGAACACGCAAACCTCAGGAACCCTTCGGATCTGTGTTATCTTTTCTAACCAGGTCTGTACATCTTGGCTGACGAGTCCTCCCTCTCTCCAATATCAACCCAATTCTATTGGATTTGCTATGTACGTGTTTCGTTTGTTTTTTATATATTTATTGTGATTTGAAAAGTGAATCTTCTCCAGTAAATGTGGCTGAATATTTGAATTCTTTAGAAAAGTGTTGATAAATATAAATATATATATATGTGAAACGACTAAAAGACGGAGAATATTGCAGGTAAAAATTCATTTTTGTTTGTTTAATGTACAAAAAGAAAAAGAAGCACAGGTGAACTGCCTGCCTTTTACATATCACTTTGCCGAGAGACTCATTCTAAGACATTTTAAAATATTCTGTGTGATGTCATCGCTGTGGTACGAGAAAGCACCCAAAGTTGCTCTATCCTCCAGAGCTGTCTGAATAAAATCTGTGAACTGAAATCACACCGAAGTTTGACTTTCTTTTAACGGCCACGATCACTAGATTTTTGTCATTACAGGAAGCCAGTTTAGTGGTTGGTGCTGTGTGGGATTAAATTTAAAATAATTCTGGATTTTCCATTGTAGACTAGAGAACTATTTTAATGCCACAGAGAGACATAGAAAGAAATTAAGGTGTATTTGAATGCGATTTAACCGTGTCTGCTGTGTTATTTACACAATTTTCCCTAAATCATTTCTCCCCCAGCAGAGTTAAAACTCAAAGCAGGTTTTAATACGAGAGAATGATGCTATCACACTACGTGTTACCAAACTCATACAAAGACATCATTGTCATTACTGTCACTTACAAACCAGGTTAAACTTTAAAAAGTGCATAAGTGAATATAACATTATTGTGGAAAAGATGTTATATTGAACTTAAATTGAAACCGTGCTTGTTCTCTTTTGCATGACAAGAGATTGTATCCCTTACCTAAGGAAACTTTCTTCTAAATTTAATTTCATGACCAGTTAATCCTTAGTATACAACTCAAAAACAATTGCCTCTTTCACAGAGACACACCACTGTTAATCTGTTAAAATAGGATCTGAGTAGTGTGTAGCTCTCTGACTTTACCTGTGTACACTTGTGTCTACACAGACTTTACCTGTGTAAACTTGTGTCTACACAGACTTTACCTGTGTAAACTTGTGTCTACACAGACTTTACCTGTGTAGAAAAATCCTGTCCTGTTAGGTTAACGTTGTGCAACTCCACGCTCCACCCATTTCTCACTGCCGGAGTTAAACTGCATCCACCTCTCCATTTAACAACGTGTCCCTTTCGATTCTCGTTTTGTGTTTGTTACAGTTTCACAGTTTAAATGAAATGTTCAAGGACGGCTGCTGTTCGTGCCCTGGTTTAAGGGCGCTGTACGACAGACTCTTTAAGCCGGCTACGAATGAAACGGAGAAGCATGAAAAGATTGAAGAAGATCGGACACCGCGCGCCCTTAAACCGCCCGATTTACCGGCGTCCGAGGCCAGCGTTGACGGAGAGGATATCTACAGGGCCATGTGGTCCTTCAAGGCTCGGGCAGACGAGGAACTGTCCTTCAAGGAGGGAGAGCTGTTCCGCATCTACAAGCGCTCGGGTGACTGGTGGCAAGCCGTCAAACTGGACAAAAACGGGACGGTGACAGGCACGGGAATCGTCCCTCACAATTACCTGGCGAGAAGAGAGACGGTGAAGGAGCAACCGTGAGTGAACTACAGGCTACACGTACTGCATGCAATGGTGTTCATGCGTTTGTTGCGATTGCAAACGGTTATGCAAACTAAAGACATTTATGTTGTCTGTTTGCGTTTTCTGTTGTAAGTATTCGTAACTCAGGGATGTTGTGTTTGTAGTTGGTATTTTGGGACCCTGAACCGCTTTGAGACCCAGAATTTGCTTCTGGCTGCGGGGAATGAAGTTGGATCTTTTCTCGTGCGACAAAGTGAAAAAGACAAAGTAGGATGTGTTTTATCCGGTAAGTCAGCCACACGTTGTTTGGTCAAAAACAGTCAAAAATAGTCGTGCTCATATCTTACCGCAACTGAGACCCGCATCCTTTCTGTTTCTACGTCGCCAGTGAAACTCAGTGACAGGGAAGTGAAACACATTAAAGTTCACGAGGATCACAACGGGAATTTCTATCTGGATCAATGTCAGATGTTTCCCAGCCTGAATGAGCTGGTGGAGCACTACAGAACCCATTCCCTGGACTCGGCGGTCCGCCTCACGAAGCCCTGCAGTCGGGTGAGTGAATGAACAGGACAGAGACTTAAAACTGAATAGTGGGTGTGTGTTACGGTGACCTCCGAACAAAAAAATGTCCTATTAAGGGAACTAAGACAATGAAACCTGCCAAAAGAAAACATCTGTAATATGAGGAAGACGATATAATAGCAGAATTAGCATTAATATTAGTGCCAAGTATATTTACGCACGTGTAATGTGGCTTGGTGACAACAGCTCAATTATCAACGAATGAATAAACTGTAACACAGGATGTTGTATGTACAGATATGCAATACAGATACACAACAATAAGCAAACGATGCATAGAAATAAAATGCATAGAAATATACGTAACAAAATGCCTTTTTTGTTCACTTTTAACAGCCAGAGCCAAAACCGCAGGACCTGTCCCACCAAACGGTAGACGACTGGGAGTTACCGAAGGAAGAGTTTATCCTGGAAGAGCAGCTTGGCACGGGATACTTCGCTGATGTTTACAGGGGAAAGTGGAAAGGCATGGTCACTGTGGCTATCAAAGTCCTGAAGAAAAATGGTAAGATCTGTGCATGTATGCATTACGTATGCATTAATGTCTTAATGTAGTCGATGCCTTTATTTTGGGAGTGTAACAATGGTTGGGTGTAACAATGGAAAACAATGGTTTCATTCATTTACAATGAGAGATTTGCACATTACATGAATACAGGTGACAGTGGCTTCTACTTAAACCAGTAAAAACTGCTGGTATATGATAATGAAAGCTATCATAGATCAGTCACGAACGATCAATCTGCTCACACTGGGATGGTTGGAAAGGTGGTGAAACTCACTGACTGTTTCCTGTTTACCCGCATATTTTATGTTCCTGTTACTGTTTGGAATGAGAGAAATGTCGCGTTTCTTGTTCTGTGAGAGTTGAATGATAAGTGCGTCACTCACCGTCCTGCTCAACTGTTTTCTCCTTCTTTAGAGTCTATAAACCACAGGGAGTTTCTGATGGAGACTCAAATATTAAAAAAACTCAGACACCGAAATCTCATCACACTGTTTGCTGTATGTACAAGCTCCGCTCCCTTTTACATCGTCACAGAGCTGATGGAAAAGGGCAACCTGCTCAACTTCCTGCGAGGTCACAACTTCAACTCAGTTTCTACTTTCACTACTCTTTCCAGATTTAAAGAGACAGTCACACAAAATCATAAAGCAGGCTGATAGAAGTCATTTGATCTGTTTGCAGGCCCAGAGGGGAAAGACCTGGAGATACAAACACTGACAGAAATGGCCGCCCAGGTGGCTGATGGGATGTCTTACCTGGAAGCGCAGAACAGTATCCATAGAGACCTGGCAGCCCGGAATGTTCTCGTGGGACAGAATTACATTTGTAAAGTGGCAGATTTTGGGTTAGCCCGAGTCATCAAGGTGAAGATTATCTTGCAGCCGATAAAACCATTTAATCATTTTAACACAATGATATCTAATGAATGACTAAATCAATTTTTGTGGGCCTCACAGGAGCAGATTTACACATCTGAAGATAAAAAAATCCCATACAAATGGTGTGCCCCCGAAGCCATCAGCCATGGAAAGTTCTCCAACAAATCGGACGTCTGGTCGTTCGGAATCCTGCTGTATGAAATTTTCACCTATGGTGGAATCCCGTATCCAAGTGTGTTTACCATCCATACTCCTATTCTGTGTGTGTTAAGTGTGTGTACTGTTCATACATATCTGGGCTGCTATCTAAAGTAGATCTTTCTGTGTGTTTCTAAAGCTTACTCAAACCAGGAGGTATTTCATCTGATCTCATCCGGCTACAGAATGCCTGCGCCTGACAAGTGCCCACCAAACATTTACCACATAATGACGATGTGTTGGCGAGGCTCAGCAGAGGAAAGACCGACCTTCAGTGCGATTAAAAACCTCTGTGAATTCCAGTACACGGAGCGTGAAAAGCTGCAATGACGTACAGGATCCGGTAGGGGGCAGTCAGACGCTACAGAAGATGCGTTCAGTTGCGTTACCGCCATCAGTGAAACTGATGACATGAAAGACAGACGCATGTTTTATAAGCACATTCACCAGCCACTTTATGATACAGTATTAACACGTTTATTTTGTTTATACGTTTAGTTTTCAAATTTGTGACATTATCTGTATTTAATTCAATGCATCATTTCCAATCAATACAATCAATTCTATCATTAACAGTCAATACTTTTATCAATCATTTTTTCCAATAATCCCAATATTTGTTCTTCATCCAGATGTGGAAAAAATATACCTTCAGACATGTGAATTTGTAAATAAATGCAGTGTTTAGACGTCTATTTAGTCTTCATATTATGACACAATTGACCAATTTTACGCCCCGTATTTTAAATTTATGTTGTAAGACTAACTTAATACATTTAAAGGGGTCGTTTATCACATAATTTATGCTGTTGTGGTCTATTCCAGATATCAGAATTCTTTGAAAAGGTTCTGTAATGTGGCAAGTGCTTCACACAGCCGGACCAGCACCAGAGGCCTCATTTATTAAATGTGTATATAAATAGATTTAGTGGCCCAGTGTACCTGAATTTCCCTCGTACTGCATTTTTCTCACTTCCTGTTTATTTGCCACAACTACAGCAGCATGTCACAGAATTGTGCGTTTGACGGTCATGTGCTAGAATGTGGGTTGCAGTTTAGTTTCAATGAAACCTTTTACAGTTAGGAGGAAGTTTAATGTTCTTTTAACTTTCAAAACTGTCAAAAAGTCTTGATATGACTGCCTTGTCTCACCTGTTAGCCGGCTCAGAGGTGCATGTTATTGATGTGTTGACAGTAGTCTGGGGGGCCAGAGTTCAACTCCCAACCTAAAACACCTCCCTGTGTGCATAGTGCATGTTTTTGGGGTAGTTGTGGTCTACAGGTTAGAGTCAAACTTGTAACTAAAAGATTGCTGGTTTGATTCCAGGTCTGGCATGTTACATCCGAGGTGCCCTTGAGCAGGGCGCATTACCCCTGGTTGCTCCCTGGGTGATGTAGTGTGCCCTGTTGCTCAAGATGTGTGTTCACGATTTGCAGTGTGTGTGTGTGTGTGTGTGTGTGTGTGTGTGTGTGTGTGTGTGTGTGTGTGTGTTTACAACTCTATTCCTATAAGTGTGTTAAATGTGGAGGACAAATTCTAGGTGTGGTCAACAGACTTGGTCGGCACGTCACTGAAATAAAGTAAACGCTGTATCTGAACAGAACGTGTCTGGGCAGTTCCTGTAAACACGGGACGTTTCACAATCTGAAAAGTTTCCATGGCTGTTTTAGATGTAACTAATCGGCCAAGAGCTTTTACCGCAGCTCACCGACACCGTGCATGCAAACATGCACTGTGCCTTGCATGCCTTATTGACATAATGACAGGTGATTTTATCATTGTTACCCCTGAAACCTTTAAACTCAGCACAGTAACAGGTACGCCAGTGTGGCTGAAGTGCGTGCATGTTGTGGCCGTGTGGGGGGCAGAAATAGAATCAAGAACACACTGGACTAGATTTGATTGGAAAAATATACAGGTTGTTCAAAATAGACACTTGCTCATTTCTGCAAGATGATTGGCTGGAACGACATCCTGGGGGGAAACTGGGCACCTCTTGTACTCTTGCAATCAGACACCTGATGATCACAGACAGGGCCAAATGTTATATTACAGGCTAGACCTCATATGCTCTTGTGCATGACCTCATTCTGTTTTAATTTTTGTGTAACACACCTGCTTTCGTTCATTTGTTGGTAAGACTTTAAAATAAGGTCACATTCACTTCATTCATGTTCTAAGTCAACATTAGTTTCTGCGAATGCAAAAAATCTGAAATATTTTAGGTACAATTATTAGGTACTGGATATTTGTTAATCTTGGGTTAGTAACCTTGACCAAATATTTGTGTGTGTGTGCGCGTGTGTGTGTAAAAGCGCTCATTTAAAATTAGACATACGTTTAAATTTTTTCTTCTTTATTTTTATTTTTTTCTATCTGCTTTAAATCTAAATTTACAGCAGATAATTTGTTTGTTACTAAAACATTATTATGTGTATGTCATGTGTACGCCCAGCTAACGCCTAGCTTGTTGGTTGGAAGAATGGTGCCCTAACGTTTTCATTAAATAACAAAAACAGTAAAAATATTTTCTAGAATGTTCTAGGAATGTTCAAAACATCCAGACATTTTACTAACAATTTTACTTTTAATCGTGAAACATTTTTAAAACATTCCAACAACTTAAAAATCATGTTTTTGATATTTATGATACACAACATTATAAAGTTCTACTGCAAGAACATTTTTATAACTTTGTGAACTTTTGAAGAATGTTAGCCTGTTCTGAGACCATTTCTCTTGGCTGGACCATGTTCTGCTCTTGAACATCTCACCCAGGGAACACTAAAATAAACAAAACAGCTCGGAACGGTTCCAGGAACGTGTGTTCACCTTTGTACAGACTAACCTTGGTGTTTGGGTGAGACTGGAACTGGGTTCACAGAAAACAGCTTGTGGGAGATTCCACAGTCCATAACAACAGTCCGTGGCTTTGAGCCAGTTTTAGCATGTGAAATCAGCGAGGGAAATCTAAAAAAACAATCCTACAGGTGAAAGGTGAAGTAATGGAAACGTTGAAACATTGACCCAAATGAGATCGGTTTTCATTCATTCAGTCTGGAGCTCCAAAACGAGGAGCCATGAGGTGCGGGGTCATCATCGGAGTGAGGACAGCTGGGAACGTTGTGCACAGGCGCTTGGAGAAAGGAGGCCCACTAAGGGGGTCTGTGGTATAGCCCACTTACTTAACCTGAGGGACCAATAGAAATACTGTCAAAAATAACAAGTAAATTCTACAGATTATCTCTGAATTTGTAGGAGCTTTTAACCTTTCCCAGGGTCATAACATTTTTAATATTTTTGTAATATCTGCTTACTCTCCAAATTCTTTTCAACCTTATTATACAGATATCATATAATGACCAAAGGCTCAAAAATACAATATTGTTTATAGCTGACTACCTTAAAAATGTTTTAGTATGAGAATAAACTCATACTAGTCTTCCATTTGTCACATTTGATTTAGTGAATTGTGTAAATAGGTCTTTGGGCATATATAGTATATAATGTAGGTCATGACGGTTAGGAAACCATTTTATTTATGTCCAGAATCTGCTTATTAAGCGTCTCTTATTTCTATGATTAGATATCAGGGTCATTAGCATTAGCAATGTGACCACACCAAAAAAATTGCCTCCTTTTTCTTTGCATTAATGCTTGGATGAGTGTCCTGTTACAACTTTCCTCTTTAGCTGCTTAGTAAATGTTTATTTGAGATGCAACATCTTGAAAATTTAGCTTCAGTATGTTTTGTACTTTCTTTGTGTGCGATTAAGGCATCCAGTTGCAGCAGGTTTTATTATATAAACCGTATTAGCGTGTCCTATCTTAGCACACTGTTTTAATCTCTTCAAAGCCTCCTTAATACAAAACGTCTTTAACACAGGCTGGTGGTCGGGATCTCATTTGTTGTAGAACTGCAGAGTCAGTTACCAAATACAGTTTAGCGCTAATCCTTATATGAAATGTTGAATTGCAGTTCCCCTTTAAACATGAGGATCCAGACATAAAAAACAGGAATAATAAAAACACACAGGGTCACACTGTTTGTGGGCTGCAGTTAGTCATTTATTTATAGCAAATATAATAATTGCTTAAGTAATACA
Source organism: Yasuhikotakia modesta (assembly GCA_036877545.1). NCBI lineage: Eukaryota > Metazoa > Chordata > Actinopteri > Cypriniformes > Botiidae > Yasuhikotakia > Yasuhikotakia modesta. The sequence goes on along the minus strand of JBAJNP010000637.1, from coordinate 58,918 downwards.
GTGGCTTACACTAAAACACTCATATGGAAAGCACTGTTTGGCTTTAATAACAACAGCTTTGATTTGGTCATAGATAACAAACAGCAATGAAATGACATAAAAGCAGCCTGTTTTAACTATAAAAAAATGGAGCCTCCGTCGCCAGCGTCTGCCCGCGGTGACTCCCGGATGGGGTGAGGGGTGTGGCGTTGAGTTTAGGGTGGTTTACGAAGCGTGGGGCTCTTTCCCAGAATCGCTGCTTTCACTCAACTGTCTTTTCATCACAATCTCTTGGGCAACGCAGGTCACCTGACCGTTTGTCACTGTGTAGGTACCAGCCCTGCCAATCAAAATCAACATGTTTGAAAATGCACAGGACAGAATCTTGGTCTAGCCAAACACATTTCCCAAACTCACTTCTGTTGGGAATCAAATCCATTCGGTGTTCCGGCTTGGTTATGTTTCCCAAAGAAGAAACTGGCCCACCAGTGGCCAGAGTCCTGTCGTGCCAGACCTGCCATCAAATACACACGTTAAACTTCATTCAAAAAAGCACAATTTATGTTAATGTTCAATGTGGAACTCAACTGGACTTTTGGGTTTATATAAGCATTCAGGTACCTGGCGGGTGTGGAATGACCTCCCCAGTGTACTCCGAACTGCCACAGGAACTGTTGCTGGATGTAGATCCAATGCGCCCTGAAACGTAAGTATTATAATTAATATTCATATAATAGTCATTACAGCAGTCTGGTATAAATCAGTAGCTATGTCAACAAATAATCTGACTATGCGATTCACTTAATGAGGATATGGAGCAAACCCAGCTAACAATTTCAGATTGTAAGAATATTTCTTTAATTTTATTATATTTTATGATTATATTTCCCTAATTGTATTATCTTTCTTATTAACTTATAGTTGTATTATTAATTTTATTATTTATGATTTTCTTGTATTAATAGTATTGCTTGGTTAAATTTAATTCCATAACATTTTTAAAACATTTCCCTAACTACCTAAGAATAATATATATGTATATGACACGTAGCATTATAAAAATGTTTTACTGCATAAACGTTTTTGATAAATGAGAATTTTAAGAGAACATTAGCTAAAACTTGCAGAATGTCTCTTGTTGGTTTTATTCCACATGTTGGTTTAATTGTTGGTAATGTAAATAAGAATAAGAAGTGAACTCACTTCGGTAGTAATCATGGGTGGCGATCAGTGAACCGCTAGATGGAATTGCTGCCATTTTCCCGTCCTCTGTGTGTCAACCGTGTGGAAGATGGAAGATGGAAGACCTGTTAAAAAATGAGAGATTATTCAGATTTGAGGGTGACGGTTGCAAGACACTAAATCTATGAGGACAGCATGGAAAACATCTTAGGAAGGCAGATTCTCAAACAATCTATGCTATAACTTCATGACTGGCACCCAGCGAAGGTTTACAACTGAAATTGTGCCTGTCAGTCTCTCTGCTATCGTCATATTCTGGAGTGTGATGTGATGATCTGAAGACAGCTGTTACTATGAGTCAAATTTCCACTTCCAGCTACCCGCTGCGCTGAGAGCAGCCGTTACCCAGAAGGCACTGCAACGTGCGTGAACCTTGGCTCACATTTCATGGCACATGGCATGCACAAGTTCAATGCATGCAATGACCTGGTTCTCCAATACAGCTGTTGACTGAAGGCAGTTACTTTAAACGTTTATAAAGTACGAACAACCCAAAAAATAATGACATGTTCTCAGCTCATAGATTAAACTAAAATGATCATGCACACTAAATTTGTGCATCTCTTGTAGATATTAGAAATATTAAGGCAAGTTTCCCAAACAATGAATAGTTAACTGGAATTAAGGGATTAATCTGAAGTTAAATTGTTTGTGTGGCTTTATTTATTTTCACAGCTTTACAGACGAAGCAGGGATTTACCACGTGACCTGGTTAATACCCTTCTGTGCTACATAAAAACACGTGAAGGCATTCACGTTAAAGAGATGACGTCTGCAAAATGATGTCATTTTTAATAAATTAACAATAAAATACAGACTTAAAACAACGAAAGAAGTGGAAGTGTTACAACACCATTTAAAACATATTGATTACTTGAAAGGTCATACAGAAAAATTCGGGTAATTTCAAGTTCACGAGATAAAATAATTTCAAGTTCAACTGCAAACAATAATAAACATTTTCTAGTATAAATACTTGTTCACTTACTTTTATGTTTGGTAAGTGCAGATGTTGGTAAAGCACCAAATACGAGGCTTGGTCGGGTAAACGCTAGGCGACGGGGCCCATTTGTAGTTTGGTGTTTGGGTGAGACCCTCCAAGGTCTTTTCGTTCTTGTCCAAATTCTGCAGCAGGTTCCCCGCATGCTGTATTTATTATGAAAGTGACGTTGCTACCTGTGCCTCCCAGTGGGCGTGGCTTCATCGCTGACGCGGTTGGGGGCGTGGCTCGCATTAGGCGTGGATTGATGCACTGAAACAATGCGGTTTTCAGAGAGGAGGGGTGCGGGGTGCCACAGCTGTCACAGACGGGGACAGATAATCGCTCCTAAAAACATGCAGCTCGCATGATAACCATTCCATCAAGGTCACTTTGGAAGTGTGTTGGGGAACAAGCTCTCTAAATTAATCCAATGCAATACATACAACATAATTAAAAGGTATATTAGATGCTGTATATAATACGTTAATAATGCCAACAATATTTTATAATACAATCTGTATGTGTTCTGCACCAAATCATGATTTTGCACCAACAAAATTATGATTAATGCCGCCACCTGCTGGCTGTTCTTATTTTTGACCATTTTGTGTAAGTCAGTAGTATTGATGCTACGTAAAAGCGTCTCTTGCCAATGTGATCGTGTGCAGCTTTTAAAAAAATAACCACAATGTTCTTTTAATATACTTAATTTATTCTTTATTTCTTTGATAAACCCTGAACAGTCTAGTATGTTACGGTCGTAAAGCATCAAACATGTATACAGTGTTTAGGTCACCATGGTAACATTCATATTTTACAGTTCACTGCATCAGCACCCGCCCAGTCAGTACAAAGAATGAATAGTTAAATAATAAACGACACAAAAGAACGGGGTTCCTTAACCTCACAGTAAGTTTGACCTTTTGCCCACCGCAATTTCTGGGTTAAAGCATAAATCCACATACACCAATCTCTTATTCATTTTCTGTCTTTTGGATTACATGCATCGAATTAGAACATTATTCACAAAATTCAACCACCATTTTTTTCATATGTTTTCTTAACTGCAGTTACCAATGCACTGAAAATACTGAAAAGGAAAAACAATCTATGCTAAACACAGCACTCTAAAAAATTAACAATCAAAGAAAAGACCTTGAGAGGACCTACTGAACAACAATTCAACTCTTTGAAAACTCAAGAACTTATGAGAGCAATCGAAAGAGCTTTCTTAAGGATCATCAGGTAACTCTGAACACAAGAGATGTTTCATACAGTTTTGTTAGAATATGTCAAAAGGATTGTAGTGTCTCTGCAAGATTATAATTTTAAAAATGGGGAAAAACAAATCAGATAATTCAAGACAACTGAAAGACTGAATGCAAATAGTTTAGCAAACACCATTAGCGATGAGAGTCTGGTGCTGTAGCACCTTTTGCCCTGAGTAGAAAACCTTTAATAAGCAGGGTAATAACTAGTGCAATTTTAATGCAGGAAGCAGGTAACAGTGATAAACAATGTTTCAGCACGTTCTTAGCATTTGACTTGAGGAAACGTTTCGCTAGCTGAACTAAACTGTCCCATAAGCGTAATTATTTAACAGAGAGTAACTTATAATCGAAGGTTATGTTGTGCATATAGAGAACAGCTCTCTCCCAATAGCCTCCAGTTTTTTTTCACATGCATATTTACGAGGTTCTCTGTAATAGTTTGGCCACAACACCTTCACAAGGGTGAACGTGAACTCTTTTGCTCATTGGCATCAGCGTATTAAAGCGTTGTTTGTACATTCAGTTAATGTTAATGAGTGAACGTGGGTTAGGGGGTCACACTGGGTTCAGGGAGGTCACTTTCTGGTTGTGATTTTTGTTCAGAGGGGTGCGTTGTTGCTGGTTGTCGAATAGGAATCCTCACCGTTTGATCGCCCCATTACTTTGTACTGTTGGAAGCAAAATTTCAAAGGACACATTTGAGTAATACTGTACAATCCAAACCAAACGTGAACATTCATATTATCTGCGTTACAAAAAAGGATGTTTAGTAAAGTCTGAATCAGAAACAGAAACTTCTAGTTGGTGAGTCTGAAAAAACTAAACAAACAGAAAACAATGAAAAGGTGTAACCTTCATGTTTTCCACCTTGTCCTCAAAGGATTTAAAGCTTGGCGAGTTCCTGAGAAGATATTGTACAATTAATATCCAATCAAAAAATGAGTTCCTTTCAACTATTAAAAATGCAAGAACTCAAACAGCTACCAAATGAGAAAGCCTCTGCTTCCCATGCAGAAAGAGACGGACTGGAAAGAGATTGAGAACATAAAGGGATAGTTCACCTCAAAATAATTATAATGAATAATTTTCATCATTTACTCACCCTCATATTATTGATTTTTTTAATTCTGCAGAATGGGAAGATACTTTAAGAAATGTCTTAGTGGTTTTGTGTCCATACTATGAAAGTCAACGGGTGCTATTGTTGTGTGGTTACCAACATACTTTAAAAAAAAAACTTTTTTGTGTTCTTCAGGACCAAAAGACAGCATACAGATTAAAAATAACATGAGAGTGAGTAAATCATGGAATAATTTTTGGTGTAACAGTCCCTTTAAATCTAAGTTTCTGCAATATTTTTTCATTTAAACGGTTTGGCCAAGGTTCTAACCATAATTTAGCACCTAAACTACATATTGTTTTTACTACATATGAACTAAAATCAAGCAAATTATTCTATGATGATAAGTATATACATACTAGCTAAAACTGGTCAGGCACTCCTTTAAATATTACATGCTTAAAATGATTCTCATGCCAGAGTTGAAGTTAAGTTTAAGTTAAGACCTGATCTCTGAACAGCAACAGATGAAAGACAGAATGTTCAGGCAGATATTAACATTCAGAAGAGAAAGGATGAGATGTGCTTGTGCGGTCGGTACTTTACCTCATAGACGGCATACTTAAAGAGTGACGCATTGAAAGGTTACTGCTGTGGAGAGCAGGTTGCAGACACAGAATGAGCAGACAGCATTAGCCAAGCAGACAGCATTAGTCCAGCACAAAGCAGAGAAAGAGATTGTAAAGCCATGAAAATCACATAAGGGCATCAACACTAACTTTAAACAGGAAGTTACAGTATAACAGCTCATTAGAATTGTATTATATAATCTCTCTTAAGTCACATTAAAATCAATGACAACAGAAAAGAGTTCTTAGAAAGCAGCTTTAAATACATAGAAGTGTTCTAGAAACTATTACAGGTATAAGGGACCACAGTAAGATGATGGCCAGCATCAGTGAGGCCTCAGGCAAAGCTCTTACCCAGAGTTAGAGTACGGCAGAGCCCTGAGGAGCCGATCGCAGCAGTGAGGAGAAAAACACAGCAATAAACAAAAGAGCCATCTAGACACTCCAGCCACACTCAAAAATGTAGCAATGCATAAACAATTACTGGAACTTTCCATCGATTATGTGACATCATTGCACCTGTGTTCACACCTGCATGCATTTGTAAGGAGCTGTTATTACAGTAAAAATACTACTAAATAAACTGTTTACTATTAAAACTATAGTTAAATATATAGTTAAAATGTCGCCGTAAAATCATTTGTAGTAAAAATGACTAAAGTTTCTTATAGGATCATTTGTTGTTATTGTTGGTATTTTTAAGTGTGACTTAAGTGTCTAAAACACAAATTCAAACCATGTTTGTTAGTCGACATGAAGAAATGCAACTGGTTGATTAGACACAGAAGCAAAACGAGGGTTTCGCAAAATGAGGAACACGCCACCTGTTTTCTTTCCTGTACAAACTTGCAGCAGGACTTCAAACTTATTTTGATACAGTTTGTTCTTTAACAGTGTGTTCTAAACAAACTTATCGGAGCAAAACTAAACGGCACAAAGCAGGATTAAAGGTTACTCTAACCATCTGGAGATTTCCCATTATGTTATTACAGTGACATTGGCTGACAGCACAAGGACTGCTGGGTAAAAATGCAATAACATGATAAAAGTGAATGTGAAGTTAAAATCACCTGGAATTTAATAACAACATTATCTAATACACGTTTCTCTTATTATGCATCATTGCACATTATTTCACAAAATACTTATTTGTCTTTGTAATCTTTCATCTAAATGCACAAACATCTCTCAAAATGCCTCTGAAATGATTTTACATTTCGGCTCATGTCACAAAGCTCTTATTTTTTAATCCCTCCAATCACAGACCACGAATCAGTTTCCGGAGGATACAATCAAGCCCTGCCCTACGCCAGAAATACTTCCACAGAAATACCAGAGGAAGTGATTTTGATAGGGACGAGAGGTTTAGAAGATGGAGGACTGGGATAAGAGGGAGAGATAGTGAAAGAGGGACAATACAGTATTTAGAGGAGAAATGTGAAGTTCACCTCATCTCTCCCAGCCTGTTCCTGATGGCGGAGCCCATGGTGGAGAACGCAGCTGATGTCATCTGACCTGCCTGAGACAGGGTCTCCTGAGTCCTCTTATACCTACAGAAGAAGAGAGATATTTCAGTTACTGACAAGTTATATACAGTTATAACACTGAATTGCATTGATAGCTAATAGTTGAGACTAACAAAGTGGTACTTTCAAAGGAAACATGTTTAGATTACGTTGTGATTATATGCGTATGTGAAAATAAATGTTTCATGTCTGCTAACTGGGCTCAGCATCAATTGAATCTTTATTAGAAATAGTGTTAATTGGTTTACTGGGATGGTGCTATAAGTGTCCAATAAAAGTCAATAGAATACGGCCCAAGACCACCGGTATCAGTTGTTGCCAGATGACAATGTTTTTGCTACAATCTGAGAGAATCACATGACATCTAAAACAAACACACACAGCCTCAAAACTACAAGACAAATACAAAATACACAGACAAATACAAGCTGTTCACACAGGACACTTGTCCTTTGCCTAAAAATGAACACACGTGTGCATATCTAACACAAACAAGCAAACAGCCGCAGAGATTCCCTCACTTTGCTCTCTAATGACCTTAATTATAGTTAAGCCACTTGGCCTCGGCTAAATCTCATCATGTGTTCTACATCTCCGCTATATTAGCACATGCCTTGAACGCCAACTACATAACGTGCCCAGCCTGTCCTTCATACAGCATACTGTGTTAGTGTCCCAGATAGGACAGCATTGCAGGGCACTGTCTTCATATCACACACACACCTGAGGTGGGATAGCAGCTATGGATTTGGTCACACAAAAATGTTTCTGGGTATCTGCGAGGCAATCTTTCAAATGATTTGTATCCAAGTATAGATGTTTCCTGCTCTTACAATTTACCATGATTTACCATGTCATTTTTTTCAGGCTCTAGGGCGATACGCTACGGCACTTTGGTTGTTGCCATGGAAACTCTGCGCTAGTGTCATTCAAGCCTGATGTTTAGATTCTATAAAGGTTGTGACATCAGCACTGTTACAAGATTAAAGTCTCTTAATCTGGAGGGAAGAAAAATAACATCTGCTATAAAAAACAGCAGAAGGTTGCAAACTCAGCAAACTCTAATCCTGATAATTTCCTGACAGAATCAATTAATTTTATCGATTCATTAATTAGGAATTAAGTTTTAGTTGTTAAGCAATTTTGTAGAAATGTTTCTCTAAGACATGATGTCAAAGCTTTTAAGTTAATTTTATTTGTGTAAATTTAAGGTGTGCTTTACTTAAATGCTGTAGAGCTTGTCAAAGATGAAATAAAATCAACAAATGATGAAACTTACGCTTCAGAGCGGCTAATGTCCTCCAGTGTGGCTGAGGCTGTAAGGTATCTACAAACACACATTTTACATTGTATTAACATATTAACATTCAAATATTCAGTTCGAATGCTGTGCACACTGGAACATACATCTACAGAGGAGGACTAATCTGTTATTAATGTCAAAACATTATTTATCCATCAACTCCAACTGATGACATCAGAGGGCTAACCAGAGAACTGCTGGACCTGGTCCAAACAAAATCAAAACCCAGATGCTTAAATTGTGATAAAAAGACTCAAAATTATGTTGAAGTGGAAATCTGTTATTGAGACGGATTGAACAGAAAGCATATTACTTTTAAAACAATTAGACTGGGGTGTTGCCAGTCTACAAAACTGGTCTGACTTCTCTTTCAAGTTTGAATGCTTTCACCCGTGCTCTGCTGTCATTAAAGCCAGTTCACATTGTTCAGACATTTTTGTTGGCTATTGTTGGTTACAGTCACACCAGCCTGCTGTATGTGTATTATACATGAATTACCAGATACAGTTACCATTGTTGACAAATATATAACATATATATATATATATATATATATATCTGTCTGATATAAGTCTGACATCAGCTTTTTTGTAATTTAATTCACAAAATGTTAGTCATCCATGTAGATATTTCCTCCATGGTAATATTTTGTACATCTAAATCAATGACTGTAGAAAGTTTAGTTTTTGTGGAATCCATTTAAATAAACCTAAACTACCATAACCTAAAAAAGAACAACAGGACAGGTTCAACTGAATGACAAAACTGAAATGTTTCATTTTGAGAAACAACTATGAGGAAGGTGAAAACAAATGGAAACATAATAAAGCATCAAAAGTTAGCCAGCTTCAATTTGTAGTAATCAGATCAAAATCAGATTTCTATGTTAAAAGTGAATGACTGATGCAAAATGACAGCTGGCAAACTCCCAATAGGGGAAATGAGATACTGAAACAGTTTCACTTATTCAGGTGATGGTCATGAAAACAGGCACTAAAAACACCAGACGAAGACCAGACGAAAGCAGATCCACACCCAGCAAATGAAAAATCACAAGACCAAGCAACTACAAGCAATAGACAGAAAACTCACAAATTAGATGAGGTAACTCTACGATTCAAGTCTCCAACAGTTTGTGAGGTTCTCATATAACTAGAAGCAGAGATATAGACACACTAAGAAAAACTGAAAAGTATTTTTATGAAAGGATTTAGATGAGATGCTGAGGAAAGAACAGCAGAGATTAACCTGAGGAAAAAACGCAGAGAATAATTTGAGATACATGTATCATTTATATATACAATGTATATTTGTACATATATACATCATATATTGAATTAGACAATAAAGAGATTGAAATGTTCAAAGCATGAGATTAATACAACGGATGTGTGACACTCAGAGTGGGTGGGTCTGACACACAGGAAGTACTCACGCATTAGAGCACTGGACCTCATGCCAGCCCTTGGTGAAGTTCTGTTTGATTTCAGACAGAGGGCTGATGCCAAGCTTGCGTTTAAGCTCTGTGGCATGTCTCTCCTTCGCTGTCAGAACCTGCCTCAGTGTCTGAATCTCATCCTCCACCTAACACAAAAAATAACACAAAAACCACTATAATCTCCCAATTAATTTAATGATTAATTTGACAACACAATGAGAGTTGATCAGAGATGTAATGATACACTTAGCTCACGTTTTGGTGTAATACACAATACTGACTGGGTTCACAATACAATAATAACACAATAAAAATATCAAGATATTTAAAGGAAAATAAAAAAGAAAATATTTTTTGTACATAAAACAAAGTTCTAGAATTGACAACTTTCAAGGTTTAATCCAACCATCTTTCTGTTAACATTTGTTAATAATTTATTAGGTCAACACAAAAGTTAAAATAAACAACTTCCTAAAGGAAGTTTAACTTTTAACTTCTTAAAGCAGGAAAAGAAAAAAGTAAAGAATAATGAATTATGGCAGTCCTGCAGTTTCAACACACCTTCATACATACTCTGTACTTCAGACATGCACAATACCTGATTAAATCTTACAGCTGGTTGTGTAAGGGTGAGGTTTGACTGTTTTGTTGGGAGTTCAGTGTGCTGTACCTTGATAAGTTCCAGCTGTAATTCCTCTGCCTCTGCTTCTGTAAGGCCGGGAGGAAGAGTCTGTCCACTGGCGAAACCTCCAGATGCCATTGTAGGGTCTACAGTTGAATCAAAAAGACAAGAACTAATACTATAACGCTTTAAAATAAATGTTGACAAGATCAAGACGTGTGTATGTATATATATATATATATAGACACACATATATATAGAACACACATATATATATAGACACATATATATTTATATAGGTCTCTTGTGTTAAATCACATAGTATCTTGCTATAGTGTTAAGAATATCTATAAAGACCGAAACTACACGCCCAACCGTCAGACCGACCAAGACAACAATTCAACATGTCGCACACCGCTGACATGTACCAACAATAACACCCCATGTACAGTAAGCACCTGAACTCTAAAACAGAGCAGAACTCTAAAACAAGTTTTCTATTAACAAAAAGTGAGTTTTATAACCTGATACTGTGTTTATAATGTATTTGCCGCAGATTTCTTACACGGTTGTATTAGCACCACCCACTCAGCAGAGGCGCATCTTTACGGCACCTGCTCGGAAACGCACCAAGTTCTCAGCCAGACGATTTCTTACCGTGTTCAGACGAGTCCATGTTTCCTCGGATGCGATTCTCAAACGTGTATTTGTGCGTAAACAAATATCACGAAGCGTATTTAGAGAACAAATGGGGAAAAAGAGAGGTGACCCTCGCTTACGTCGACAGCACACAAGAGGTTTAACCAGCGACGAGCGTGAGCTTCCGGAGCGCGGATATGACGTCACCACGGATATTTTTGTTCATTACCGTAATAGAGGCAAACATTCCCCACATCAATAATGTATAAATGCAGACTATGCAAATTTGAATTGCAAATAAGTAAATAAATTAGGAATTAAACATTTATTCTTGAGATGTTTGTATGATGTTTGTTATTTTGTTCCATTATTTAAATACTTAACTCCTGATTCACACTGAAAAAGCTGCAATCTGCTTTTCAATACAAACTTTGGTTTGTTTGAATAATAACATTGCATTTTTCTTTACATACTTCACCTATGTTGGAGTTAAATTAAGCCAAAATGAGACTTTTTAAATTATAGACAGTTAAATTATAAAGCATTATTATAACATTACAATTGTGAAATTGAGCTAAGGAGAAAAAAGTTAAAAAGTTTGCAGTTTTAATTTGTTGGTCTCTATTTACTCTAACTAATAAACTTATGTTTATTAAAATAAGATTTCTTTACAAGCATTTGTTCCTGGTTTTATTTTATTAAACATCCTGGGTTATAGATATATATTAAGAAGACTACTCTCAGTCACATCAAATGTTCAGAACATTTATTTTACACCAGCAAATAAATGTTTTTTCTTTTCGCCATACAATAACCATGCTACAACATAAAGGTCTATTATTATTATTTTTAATAATTCAGTGTATGTACAGGAGACCTTCACTATAAAACTATTAGTCGCATAGTTTCAGAGTCAAACTCGTGTAACATACCATTTGAAACAGACAATTCATTATAAACATGACAAAATAAGATCATAAATAAAATTATAAAATGCAAAAAAATTACCATTTCACTATAATTACACTAAACATTTTCTCTTCTTTTTGAAGACATTATATGCAACAATTTCCTGACCATTTCACTCCAGTTATTTATTTTTTTCTATTTATAAGCAAGGTTCATTCGACTTTAAAAGAAAACCCAACATTTTAATGAAGAAGCCATACTTTTTAAATGACTGTGGTTCTGATACAGATAAATGCACAGGGAAAAGGACCACACAGGCTAACATCCATTACAAGCAATCTAAAGCATGAGAACAAGAGAGAGATAGAAAGACAGAGAGAGAGTGGAAAACAGGATCAGATAGGGACAGAGGAGACCTCATTGTGCTCAATAACTAAATGTAAACAACTCAATGAATCATTGGCATTTGAGCAACAGGAAAATATGAACATGGCTGGTGATGTTTGTATTATGCTTCAGTTTGAGCAGAAAAGGAAATAAAAGTTGGGTGGAAAACATCATGCAGATCTGACCATACAAGCCAGAAGTAAGTAGAATGGCATGGCATGTTATAAAAACATTAAAGAACATCCTTATGGGAGTGAATATGGCAATGATGGTTGTCTTAGTGTTTGTAATTGCAATTTGTTTGTATACAAGGTTTGGTATAAGTAGGTTATTAAAGCACTTGCAAATGAACTTAAAAAAAACTGATCATGTGTGCCGAGGTGGCGACAAGCCTTTCAGCTGGTGAGGTCGCCACATGTCTTTTCATTTGAACTTTCACTGAGAGCACAAAATGTCAACACTTTAAAAGCAACACAATTAGGATACAATCACATAACTAGACTACATGACACAGAAAAAGTATGATAAAAAGGTTTAAGGGTGATTCAAGATTGGATAATGCCACATCTGAGACAAATTAAATGTTAAAACAGTTGCGTAAGTAGCTTATTTCCTCATTGTATAATCAAAATTTAGCTGCTCAATATATTTTCAAGACATCCAAGACCGCAAAGTCTGTTTAATATATTAAATCGGATGAAAAAGAAATGTTCTTTATTGAATGCCAAGAAAACCTCTCACAAAGTTTTGCACTTGTTTTGTTGTAAATGATGCAAAGGGAGATTTCAGAGAGTGAATCTCACATAGTCTGTCAAGAAATTTTCAGGTCATATTTCATTATTCACAAAGAATTAAGATTTTGTTTTTTGTTTTAATTACATTAGTGGTATACCTAGCACAACTTTTAGTTTGGCTTAGCCAGAATAGTTCTCTGTATATCCAGAGAACTGCAGTAATGACATTTTATTTAGGGTGATTTGAATCTTAATCCCTAAAATAACATTATAATGTGAAATAAATGTTTTCTTCTTTTCAGGTTTTGTGAGGTAAACATCAGAGCTGTACAACTGATGAATTCTCCACCACATCATTTTAATAAATACATGTTTAAGAACAACAGAATGTAAATTCTTTAGGAGTTAAACGTTTGTCTCAAAACAGACTGTATATTTTGGCAGAGGGAGTCTCAAGTACCACAGACACAAAATCACACAACCTTAACTACATGCGCAAAGTAACAACTAAAATATAAAAATGCACAAAATATACATATATTGTACATACACGTGATGTGTGCAGATTGTATATCTATATAAAATGTCTCATCTTTACTGGCTGTGACCTCACATGCACACTCGAGATGTGACATCAGATATGACACAATGGGGCTTTGTGATTGGTTGGCATTCATGATTCCCTTTCAATGACAGAAGAGACACAACTGGGGCGCATGAAGCTTAACACTAAGACTAAAGCTGAGTGTCCTAACATGTTATCACACACCACCAAACAACCTCAGCAGGGCAACATCCACATACTAGACAGGCACACCGAGAGGTGTCGTGTAAATTCAATCCACAAATACAGAAGAATTTTTAATATGGCTCAGCTTGATTCAGATGGTCTTCAAATTAAGAATTGACTACATACAGACCACAGACCTAACAAAATATTATGAAAAAAATGATAAAATCACTTGCATATTCAAACACTACTGACAGCTGAGCAAAGCAAGGCTGTCCTAGAAACCCTATTGGTTAGAATGTTTTTTTTTAAACTGACAGGCTACAGACGTAGGACTGAATTTCTAATGTCAGCTTGGAGGTTAGAGGGGTCAACCGAGTATTTGACATGTTGCTCAACTGAACCAAGTCCTGCTGCTTCTTAGCCTAGCCTCGCTAGTCTTTGAACACCTATGGCAAGTTCGTTTAAGAGTTAAATTTGTGGAAACAAGTGAAAACAAACATCGCATGTCAATAAATATACCGATAAATACACGAGAAAACCCAAACTGCAAAAATTCATCTAACGAAGTCAAGGAACAGTGCATGCCACAGGACGACAAGCAAATCTGGCTGGAGGGAGGAAGGAACAAGTGAAAGGCAAGATCGGAGGTCAAGGCAACAAAGAGATTAGGATAACCGACAGGATCTTTTTCACTTTTTTACTCGTTTTTAAGCTACGCTGAGGTGAATGTGAGCCACTCTTGGTGCGGGGCATGGAACTGGTGTGCGAATGAAGGACAGGTTACACTAAAGTAAAAATTACTCCTCCGTCACTGGCTTTCCTCCTCACGAAAAACAGGCTTTTTTGTTGTAGTTAAAGATTCTTTCTGCACATTTTTTTCCCTCAGAGGTGGGGCGTAGTGGTGAGAGATGACCACAGGGTGGAGGTGGAAACGGTCTAGCTTTTAGTTGAAGCCGGTGTCGGTGTGGTAGGTGGTGTGGTAACCGTCGGACGTTAGTTGGGTGGTTTCCGTGGCCGACGAGGGCTGCATCATGATTGGCTCACCTCCACCTGCCTCTGCGTGGACATAATGGAGACAATAACATAAGAAGTGTAACATAAAGCTTTTAACCTATTTGACATGTATATATATATATATATATATACGGTATGGACGTATATGACATATATGAACCTCTCTCATCGGACTGCAGCTGAGCCTCTAAGTCTTCAGGAGAGACATAGAACTCTTGTTCCTGCCCCTCCGGGGGTCGAGGTTTACACTTCCCACAGCAGCAGTTACAACAACAGCACAGGCAACAGCAGAAGTAACAGCCAGTGGCCAGGCCGCAGAAAATGAACAGAGCCTGTAGGGGGAGACAGAGAGTAAGATGACCAGTTAATGGAGCTCAATAGACATCAACGTTTTTGAGAATGTTATTTGTTGAAACTGAATAGTTAATATTTTAGGCGACGATATTCTCTATGATTAAGGATGTATAAGATTATAACAGAATAAATATCAAAAAAGCATTTATATTTTACATGGCTAGCTAAACATTTCTCTTCGGAAATCAGTAAACATACACAATTTAAATAAATATACAAACATAACGATGATCTACCAAAATGTAGGAGGTGAACTCAACAAAGCCCGCCCATAAACACTAAACTGGGTCCTACCTTGGCCCACCAGCTTGACAGAACAAAGTAGGTGTTGACATTTTCTTCTCCAAACTGCTCAGCCACGTACAGACCCAGAGAGCCATACTTGTCATAGATGTTTCTCTTTGTAGGGTCGTTGAGGATGGCGTGAGCATTATTTATCTCTTTAAACTTTTCTGATGCCTCAGGGTTGTCTGGATTCTTGTCAGGGTGATATTTCAATGCCAGTTTCCTTTAGAGGTTTAAAAATGGCACAAGAATTACATTAACGCAGTGAGATGTTGTCAACGACAAAAAAACAAATAAATAAACAAAACATTATTTCCTTTCATTCATTCATTACAGATAATAAACAGTGATTGAGAAGCATGCTTAAAAAAACAGTGTTTTTGCGTTAAACTGACGTCCTATAATGTGAGATGCTGTATACTCTGTAATGCAAAACCATCTAAAACTAAATGTTGTACAATTAGTATACTAATATTACTTTAATTAATATTGCTTAATGTAGCACTGTGTCCTGTGTTAGTTTTAAATAGCACCATGGTCCTGCTATTACATGGTCTAGCTTATATAAACAATATAAGCTATTGTGTATATGGCTGAAATGCTAAATAAATAAGGCTGGGAGACTACATGGAATAGTTGTACCACAGGACTGTGAAAATCAACTGCACAAATGATGAAGTGTAATTAAAAATGGTGCAAAATCATATTTAGCATAAAAATGTAGTTTGTATACAGATGCATAATACTGTAATCATAAAAAACCTCCTATAAACCTTCACAAGAAATGCCATTTTTGTGCAGTCCTAGAATAGAGCACGCAGCTGCAGAACTGTCCAATACAAACAGTCCCTGAATGCACTTAATGTTATTGAACTGCAGGGTGCTGCGCTGCTGTCTGCTGCATTTAGTCGATAAGCATGTGATGAAGAGCAGTGAAATTGAACAGCAGAGCACAGCAACAGACAGAGATGCTAAGGAACAGCAGGGACTGTTCCAACTCACCTGTACGACTTCTTGATGTCATCAACAGTAGCCAGTTTCTCGACTCCCAGCACATGGTAGAGGGATTCTCCAGAAGTGGAGAGCGTACGCTGCCTCTGCTGTTCAGTCATGGTGCTTCAGGTCCTCAACAATCTAATCGGAAACGCACAAACGATCTGCTGGGTGATGACGTCACAAACTGGGCTTAAGCCTCTCAGTTATATAAATATTTTTAGAAATCTTATATATATAAAACTCTCTTAAATCTTTTTCAAAAATAAGCCTTTTTTTGTTTAGTTACCATAACACAGTGTCATAAATGTCTATCCTATTGCAGAGGATTGTGGGTAAAAAGAAACTGAAAACATAACGCCACCATCCGAAATGACTCAAATAAAACAGCCACATACCTCAGAAAACCCTTAAAACTAGCATAAATGTTCATTGATATTTTAAACTGGTCAGCTTTTCTTACTCTACAATGCTTTAATGGTACAATAAAATGACACAATTAAACAAAATTTCACTCTTGTGTGAGGTGCTCTCAGCCAGATTTGTTGACTGTTGTTTATAAGTTGTTAAAAATCGTGGTTCTAAATTCGCCTCTAAAACCCAAAGAACACAAAAATGCATTATTAGATGAACAGCTTGCACAGAGAACAAGTATCAGAGCCTTCCCATAAAATTGTTTCCCATAAAAAAAGTTTAAGCACCAAACCACTCAAGATAATTAGTAGGTTAAATGGATTTCTAATCAATACTGCAACTTATAAATAAAACCGAGCAGTTGGATCCTTTAAAATGGCATAAGGGGTTTAACAGTTTCCAAACAACACAGAACATCTTGCTGCTTGTCTTTTTTGTTAAATATTTTGTAACGTACATTACACTACGTTTCCTTCCATATATTGGAATGTAAATTGGTTCATGCTATTCAAGAGCACAAAAATATCGCAAGAAATGAGACCTTGCACCACTGCACACCAGTTCACTGACGTCTGAACGAGTCCAGTAATGATGACATCATAAACAGTTATCTCCAGTGATTACCCATGATTCAACAGCTGACTCACACTTCTGTCAGCTGATTAGTTCGCGCAGGTCCCCAGCAAAAGGAACCAATACCGAGCCCAGATGTTTGTTTTCAGCAGATGTCATATTCAAATCACAGCTTCCTACTAATGTTAACCTGTGTGTCAATCAAATCAATATTGTGATTTGTAGATTATAGCCTTATTACGATGGACTAAATGAAATAAATTATTTTTTTATTGTGTTAAAATGTTTGTCTCATCATGTCTTGAGCGGCCTGCCATTGAAATGAATTCTGAGCACAGTGAGCTTTTCTCAGCTGACTGTCGTATCACAGCTAGTTTACTCAGCACTGCCAGACTCCAATAATTCAGACAGGCAGGATGAGAGAGAGAGGAGGACTTCTTAAACAAAATAAAACATGGTATTCAGCACAAAGCTATTGATCTGTTTTTACCACTGATTATTTGTAAATATGAGAAGTTTGTTACTTTAAATAAAAGCAGCAAATAAAAAGGACTTGATTTTTGTGCTTATGTGTTTTACTGGATAGTAGCAATGGTGAAGTAGTGTTTTATTATCTAAAAGCTACTCCTTATGATAAAAATCACCAATGCCGTGCGTTATAGCTACACGTTTGACATGTTTCCAGAACCATCAAGAGGATTCAGTCGCTGGGTAGCCAGTCACGAACGGGCCTGCCTGCATCCAGCATCAGCGCTATGGCCGTGTTTCAAATCTTTGTGAGCTGCAACCAGGACTTTCGGGGAACATAAAACAAAATGCGTAGTTCGAAAGGTACTATGATGTTCAAAATACTGTAGGTTGATTTTATACACGGGCGATCAGTGGGAATTACGGGTTTTGTAGATACGTTTCGCTTACGGGCGAACCGGAGAACATGAAGCAGACGCGCTATTTGGCGTGCATTCAGGAGCGCGCCTTTCATTAAACAATACGTGTCGCACCCTGTGCCATTTATTAAAACACAACGCATGCATTTCCATGTAAATGCAATGGCAGTAGAGCAAATGTATATTCACTCATTCATTTGCATCGATACGATGATCGGAGCAATAAACCATTTTATTTGCTCTTCTGAACGCTGATTACGCCCCACTGCATTATATACACCACAGATTGCATAAAACGCACAGGATTTAGACTTAATATTTGGCTTGCTTAGCTTGTACATCACCAGGAAAGACCCCGTTGCTTTGGTTTGCTCTGCGCTCCAGCATCCATATTACTTTGGCCTGCGCTCCCGTTACACCAAGCCAAATTCAGCCAAACCCGCGGAAAAATATAAAGAGAAGGGTGATCCTTTTAAATGTGTAACATGCACCGCTTACCGTTTCGTCGGCCCGACAAACAGCGTCTTGGTTTAATATCAGTGCAGTAAGGAAACCGACTTTAATTTTGTGGTTGCATCCCCAGGAACCGCGCGGTCACGTAAATGTACCAGATGCAGCAGATCTCGCTCGACTCCGCCCACCCGTAGCGTCAGCACAACGACGTGCGCGTCACCCTCCGTTAATAAATGAAGAATATGAATACAGAAGATACACTCTGACCAAAGGGATTTTGCAAACTCGTAAAAATTAAATATTAATCCCGATGTACAGTGTGTTTAAACAAGAATGCACGTTTTTGGTAACGTTCACAATTTTTCTCAGTCTTTTACAGTGAGGTGATTTTTTTACTTGTTGTTGCCCCCTTTTGGTGAGTGAAAGAAATGCATCGGTTCACGTTGCAATAAGTGCATTAGTCATAAACAGAACCAAGTAGTGCGTATATAAATGTACACATACATATTTATTAACATAATAAAACATTTTATAAAGCGTTTAATTATACACATTCATTTAAATACTTTTATTATTAAATATGTACGACAAAAATGCTACCTTGTTTCATGTTAAATAGACCATACATTATAAATAACTCAATGTTTCATGGCCTCTACAGCATCCTGTATTTGCATCATCTTTTGCCGAGTATTTTAACAGTACAGTTGAATTCATTAAATATACACAATAATATACATTACATGCCTGGCTGTGTTGTAACAAATATAGTGCATTGATACTGCATTGCGTTTACAACTACTGTCATTGTGTTTGCCCATCTGTTTCTAAAGATTCACATTGTTTAGCAGAGATATTGCTTGAAAACGTGTTCAGAGAATCTGGTGTTTATCCAGCATGTCAACCCGCTTTGCTTTACCCAAAACAATAAATACAGTGACACCAATGACGTTCACCAGGGCCAAGAGTGAGAACACAGTCACCCAGGAACCCGTGACCTCTATCATGTATCCAGACATATACACCATCAGCAAACCTGTGACGTACAGTAAACGAAAGAAGAATCAAGCATGTCAATACTCCTTTCATTTTCGTCTGTATATGTCACTGGCTAAATTACAGAAAGTATCTTCAAAGTCATGGATTCAATTCTTAAGGAGCGAACAAACACACACATATGCACAAACACACACACACAAACTAACAATATATATACACTTTGCATCCAGTTGCTTAGGTAAATAAAATGACTCACCAGTAAAGGCAGCGCATGTATTCATAACCCCTGTAAATAAAAGAAAGCAATATTCAGAAAACTTGAATACATTGTTTTTTTCTAAACAGAAAAGCTCTCTCTTGATATTAAAAAAATAATGGGCAATGAACACTTTTTAGTGTTTATATAGATGTGATTTATCTAAAAAGGAAGCAAAAAATGGACTCACCAAACAGGGCTCCAGCACACGAAGGTGCCAGGTCATGCACGTTTACTGAACCCCCACTATATATATACACACACACACACACACACAAACAAACACACATTTTTACTTAATAAAAAGAATTAAAGGAACAATTGTAAAACAATTTAGGTAGTGGTAAAAAATACAGTACGTTTCTATTGTTCCTTCAATTGTAAGTCGTTTTGGATAAAAGCATCTTCTAAACGCATAAATGTAAATGTAGTATGTATTGGACAGGTGATTTAACAGTCTTACCTGTTATTAAAGGTTGAGAAGCCCACAGCCAAAGACACACAAGCAACAGCTTGGATAAAATTGCTCATCTTAGACAGAAGGAAGATGAACACACTGGCTATTCCCATAGCACAGAACTGAAGCATGTTTCAAACAGACACACAGAGACACAATACAGATCATACAAATGCATGGTGCTTCTGCTACAGAGAAAATGCATTGAGACCTATGGACTGTTTACAACAAGAAACTTAATTATCGCAGGTAACACAATTAGTTGCTACAAGGGACAGGTGACCACATTATTTAATTTAAGCAGTATATTGAGGCATAGCAAAGCTCATTGCTGATGTAACCTTACCTGCATCATTTTGCGTACAGTTAGTGTCTCAAAACCTGAGGACAAATGGTTAAATCTGTGATGATTACATCATACAATTTCCTTACTGTATTTGTACTAATGGAACCATCAGGATCAATAAAGAGCGTCTTCAGGACCAGAAACTGATTTAGACTGAGAGAAATTATGTTTGAACCTTGTTTAATGAGATGATCAGAGATGCAGCCTCCAAACAGTGAAGTGGGCATTGCCACAAACCAAGGGATCATATTAAACACCCAATCCTGTCATCAAACAAATGGAGAAATGCTTTAAAAATGACATCAAACGACCAGAAAGAAGTTCAGCTGAGGATGCCACATCGATTTCATTCAAAACCACATTCAAAGGCTTCATTTTAAATACACAGGGATAAAAACATCAAACCCACATGCGCTTCCTCCAGTCTGTTTGAGTGGAGGAAAATTACTCCCATTGGGTCACATTGAGTTTAGCAGTTCAGAGTTAGATATTTCTAGGAATGTTTTAATCAGCACTTTTACAATCATTTGATCATTCAAAAGATCTGCTGCTTTATTAATGCAGAAGTTAAAGTCATTTGAAGGTCAAAAGACCAGTGCCCTAACTGGTGTAACAAACACATCTATATGAAGATAGGGAGGAAAACAAACATTAAGACTGGGGTACCTTGGAATGAGGAAACGTCTCTTTGAAGAAAGTTGGTAGCCATGACATGAGGGTGTAATAGGTGCTACTAAAGCAGAGATGTGCAATGATCATGGCCCTGAGAAACACACACACACACACGTTGTAATGGTTTTATATCATTTGGGTCTGTAGAATTAGCATGTAAATTATTGGCACACAGGCTACTATACTAATGTTAAAATCTTGCTTTGGTAAATACCTTAAACTTTAGACAACACTCTGAGAAACTCTGAGAACATTTAAGCTCTGTGTTACTGATTTATGAGCCTTTTCAACCAAAAAAGCCAATTAGGCAAAACTCAAAACAGAAATCCAGAACAGAACAATGATGCAACGAGTGAAAGCTCACTGCCTGCAACAAGAAAAGGAGAAAGATATAAAATGTGTTTATTTTCCGACCCTCACCAGACACAAGGCTCTTTGAGGAGATAAATCCAACGGGTTTTAAAAGCCCATGGCTGAGATTCACCAACGCAACTGCTGCTGATACACAGTGAGTCAATGGAGTAAACTGGTCCTGTGTGTTATAAACAAATCAGTCATTAACACACAGTATGGTTAAATCCATAGTAGCATACTATACATTGTCAAATTCAAAACCATGAAGGATTATCTTTGGTAAGATGTAACAGGGACCTCAATACAAACTTCTGTAGTTTGATGGTGCTGCATGGTTAGTCTTTATTATACATTATTAAAAACAGGGAGTCGTGAAATAACATGAACAACAAAAAGCCCCACATTTTTCTATTCACACGGTTGCCATGGAAAACACAGATGCTTAAGTCAACACGGATTGTTTTTGATGACGCTTGCCTGGAAGACTCAGTTATGCTAAATTTGACCGTCTTTTTGATCTTTTGGACAATAAACTCACATCCGCCCATAAGAAAGATGTAGAATAATAATACCAGAAACCGCACTCAACTCAAACTGCCTGCGAAGCATCAGATGGACATAAGACGTTTAAATAAATCTGGATTATTACCTTGCAGAAGGAATTTCCACACACAATACACCCAGCAAGCAGCAAGGAGACCAGCTCCGTAAAACACACTCTCCCATCCAAACCAGTCCAGCATTAGGGAACCAACACCTCCAACCAGCAGCATCCTGAGAGAAACACCATGTTGTGTGACGAATGAGCTTCACTCATGAAACCATCAGGACAGCTACAGTATTAGAGTATACAGTACTAGAGTAAATCAACAAACAGTGTGTGCATCCATAACTGAGGCTGAATGCACAGTTTCCTGCAGTATGTTGAGTATTATTCGTACCCTAGGTAGCAACCACAGGCCAGAGTGCTCATCAGAAATCCTCTCTCTCCTTCTGTCACACGCTGAGCACAGACACTGGCTAGTGAGGGGAAATGAACTCCTAAAAACAAAAAAGATCACAGCACAAACTCACAATCGTGTTCTTCTCATATCATGTGTGTATCTCTTCCGCAAACAAAGCCTGTGTTTCTTTGTAATTACACAAGGAAATAATGGTCATCAGAAAATTCAGTCAGCCTTAAAAAAATCTTGCAGGGGCAAATCAAATAAAAAATCATGTCTGCACTGTAGAATAAGTGATGACATGGGTGAGTTAATTTCAATTAAACTAACTCTACACACACCCTAACAATTGCATCAAGCACCTGATCTGTAATTTCTTCTTCAACAGGCTTGTGTTGGCAGACTTTTTCTGTACATTATTTTCCCCCAGCACTGACCTTGCATTACACCCATAAGAAACCGAGCCATCGTCATGGTAACCAGGGGTCGGACTCCCACGTTGGCCAAAAGTGGGGTGACAGCTGTCATGGCTGCCCAGGAAGAGGTAGAAAGCAACAGAACTCTCTCTCCTCCTATTCTGTAAAAAAAAGAATAACAATATTACTAATGCCACCATCAGTTACTCAATCGGTCCATGAGTGATTTATGATCCGTCTCTCTCACCTGTCACTGGCATGACCTCCAAGTACCTGAGTGAAACAATAACCCCAGAAAAAAGCCCCCAGCACCATGCCAGTCTCTGTCTTGCTCCATCCAAACTCTTTAGCCATGGTGACGGCACAGATTGGCATGGCCATCCGTGACCAGTAGAGAAGACACGTAACCAACAATAGCACCAGAGTCCACGTTCGAGCCAGTTGCCTACAATAGGTGGGGCATTACGATTAAATCAACCAATCAGAGCACACCTTAAACATATGCATTATTTTTCCTGTAAACTTAAGGTGAGGCAATTTATTTAACAAAAGAACATGTTAATAGATAACACAGTCATTCAGTTATGTGACACGTGTGAAATTCATCCACCCTTTTGAATAAACATAAAGAGCACTTCAATTGTCAGTTTGAATGTCCCTTAACATAAATGTTTTCATAACGCTATATGAAGTGAATCATTTATGCTTGTTGGTCGCAAGTGTTTTTGGGTTTGAATTGAAAGCTGTTTATGTTTGATGAAGGTCCTTTAGGCAGCAAAACCTTCATGAGGTTTAACATTAAGTTGATTACAATAATTATGGCTGTATGGTTATTTAAGACAGATGAGGTTTATTGGAGGTTTATTAGAGGTATATTGGAGACGACCTCTTTATCAGAAGTGTCACCAAGGGACCAGAGATAAAAGTTTCTACACACCAGTTGACAAGGGGCGAAACTACAAGGAGGATGGAGTGAATAATAAGTTTGCTTCCAGTGTTTTACGTTAATAAAACGTAATGGTATTAAAGCCAAACCCGTTGTTAAATACTCTCGATACACGTTAAACAGGTTTTTCACTGTTGTATACGAGTTGTATAAAGGTTTCCTCATACCTTGTCCATACTGCTGTCTTATGGCTTTCAGTTATCTTCAACTCCGATGTGGCACACACCTTTATAAAAGGTGCTTTCAGTGAGTTCACAGGTAGTTGGAAGTTGCTCGAGTCTTTTCCAGCAGCCATTAAATTCACCTGCTTTACGCAGTTGCCGAACCGACCCTCTGATCCGGCTCCCTGTACGACTACATTTTAGGACACACAGGTAACAAACACAACAGGAGGCGGGACCGACAGCCGCCACGCCCACAATTAAAGTTTCGATCTGCGAGTTCGACGCACTGTAGGAATGCAGTTATTCTTGCATGTACGCTATTGAGTATAAAATACTCACCTGACAGTCGATTAATCACAAAAGACTTGTAAACTAGGTTTAATTTAAAATCAAGGTCACCCGAACAAGCAAAACAAAACGCACATAAGTGACATGAATAATAATAACATCAATATTTTAATATTAACTCATAAATTAACACAGCTTATGCACTAAAGGTCTAAAGCCATCCCATAAACATTCTGTGATTTAACATTACCAGCATCTATATTAGATACATGACAAAGATGTTATTTAATCAAATATATTTATTTAAATCTATAAAACCTTGAAAGGGCACATCATTGAAAAAAAACAGTTTTACAAAGACTTTTTTCAAAAAATTCAGCAAAAAACAAAAGCATTTTCCATTTTTAGATCAATTATATTACAGTCTCTAGGGTAACCAATATAAAACCTGAAGACTTCTGTCCAAACAGAAGCTTATATTCCTTATAGAAGCTTATAGAAAATAAAAAAATGAGGTACCATCATAGATAATATTAAATTCCAATAACGTAAATAAATATAGATCTTTCTATAGAGGTATCAAAAATACATACAGTGTCTGACTGTTTATAAATAGGGAAAACATACAAATACAAATGTGTCCATGTGAATTCCAGTCTCTGTTTGGTGTCCCTAATGGTGCCCTTACTGAGGTCTGTCATTCTGTAATATTTTATTGTTCTGGTCCAGTTCGTTCTTTAGCTTTGCTAATTTTGGAGTGAATTCCCTTTTCCCAGTCTAATACAGCCCGGTTGATCTCACCCCACACCTATAGAGGGAGACAGAACCCGGCATTTGGAAACAGTTGCTTAAATGCTGAACTATTCATGACGTATATTTATCAACACACAGATTCCCAAATCATTATGAGGACTGTCCTATTTAAATAAACACACATTCTGTCTCTGCATCATACATTTGTCATTGTCATCTCTCCCACCCAGCCTGCTCACGTGACGTCAGCTGTTTACCTGAAGGTGAAAGTAAACGTATCGATTGATGTCAAGAAGCGCTGGGTGGAGGTTATTAATAAGAACAATGGCTTCCTGGATCTGACCTTTCAGAACAATTTCCCTGATCCTTATCTTCATATCCAAAGAGTCCATGTCCACGTGTGGTTCAATCCCAACTCCCAAACTCCATACAAAACCTTTCTGCAGCCTCTTTAAAGCCCCCTGTGGAACAGAAAGATTTTACTGGGGCAGCTGTGCACCTTGGTTGTAATTCAATGTGGCTCAAAACTATAGTTGGTCTAAAAAGTTACAGTGTTGTAGTACAGTACACATTATAACTGCTAAACTAATACAATACAAACACATAGCTAACACAGCATACCTGTTACCAAATAGTTCATGATACCTTATTACTGAGGCTCTGTGACTTTAACATTTGCGCATGTTAAAGCAACTTGCACGTGTTGTTGTTTAAGTGTGTATCTGCTATTGATGTATGTATAGTCCGCGTGGTAATGTTATTAAACAGGTGAAACTGTTTCATAATTTAAAAACTCTATGATTCTGGTGTTTTATAGTAAATGAATGAATGAATGACCCTGTGCACGTTCATATTTTCGCGGTGTTCCTGTTATCGGACAGCACAGCATAGCAGCCAGTTGCTTACTGGACAACCAACAGCGAAATAAAATGTACAGCGTTATTTATTGATATTTGTTATTTATTCATGTCATTTGGCGTTTGCAAATAAAAGATTAAATACTACTTACTGTTTACTACCAGCAATAGCGGCGAGTTCGCATGATCACGCGATACCAGAACAGCGCCGGTAACGAGACTTGAGGGGAGACCAGTGATTGGTTAGAATTCTGACGTCACGGTTGCTGTGGTAAAGCGGGCAAGTTTGCCAGATAAGGTGCGCACAGATTTCTTAGTCAAAATTTAAATATTATTATAACATTGATTTATTTACTTACAATTAAAAATAAAATTGTATACATTCAACAGGAAGCTTGGATAACATTGTAAAAGTGTTCCAATATCTTTTTCAAGAATTTCAATTTAATAATGTACATCGTTTTCCAAATGCATACTGTACAAAATCATGGGAGAAAGTTGTGTCCTATGCCTGGCACAAATAAAGACTTTTATGGCATACATTGATACACTTT
Source organism: Yasuhikotakia modesta (assembly GCA_036877545.1). Taxonomy (NCBI): domain Eukaryota; kingdom Metazoa; phylum Chordata; class Actinopteri; order Cypriniformes; family Botiidae; genus Yasuhikotakia; species Yasuhikotakia modesta. The sequence goes on along the minus strand of JBAJNP010000637.1, from coordinate 32,485 downwards.
CCAAACAAGCTTAAATGTGTCGAATACTCGTATCTAACACAACACTGTCATTGCAAAAACAAGCACTGAAATAAAGAGATAAAGATAATTGATTATGTCTCAGGGATTAGATAGGACTGTCACCTTTATTATGAGGATTCAGGGGTGGAAAAAATCCCCCGTTACGAGTGGAGGGGTCTGGGGGTGAAATATGTGTCGCAACATTGTCCCATGCATTATAACGTAATACAGTACAAAAACAACCCATTGTTTGTGTCCCTCCTCATAACATTAAAATGACAACAGCTGGCAATAAGTTCCAACCAGACGGCGTGAGCCAAAGAAAATGTGTTTGTTTTTTGTGCTTTCAGGTTGAACCGCACCATATGTTATTTCTCAAACAAAGCAGGTGATGCAAGAATAAATCCTTTTGTGGATGGTATTAGGTCTATGTATTATTTTGCTGAAGTACTGACTTTCTATAAACAGTAAACCACAACATTTGCCCAGAGTAAACGAAGTAGGTTACTTTTACCACATTATTATTGACATTATATAACAATCTTTTTTTATTCTTATATTCATTTTAATTTAATTTTTTTTATTATTTAAGTTTTAAAAACACTTTACTAACATTAGGTGGGACATGTTCTGATCAACCTTAGCGCTGAAACGCAAGACAACGTAACCTGTTCCTTTTTGGTTTATTTATTTTTCTTTCCCACAATCTAAAAGCTCGTCCTGACCGAAAACAGATTTTGTGAAATGTGAATAATTTAAAAAACGACCATTTCTATTTGACCACACTTTATTTCACATTATGTGTTTACATAGATGACTATAATATAAAGATCTAGCCTACATTTACTGTAAAAATATTTGTTGAGCTACTATAGATTACCCGTGGTAAATGTCAATGCTACATTAATTTACTCATTATTAAATATAAAGAAATAAATAACATGAAATATTTAATAAACTTCAATCATTAATGGCATTGTATGTGGCGTAGGTTAACACATTCTTCGCCATGTCCAATTGCTCCACTATTCTTCGCATCTCCTTTAAGGCCCGAGCTTGCATCAGGATGTGGTTCTTGGCAAGAAGCAGCGTTGCGATCTTGGATAATTTTTCCACTCTTTTATTCGGCGTGTATGGTATGACAGCCCGTAGGTCGTCCATCGCGTCGTTTAGATCGTGCATGCGCCTGCGTTCACGCGCATTTATGAGGAGACGCAGCGATCTGTGCTTCTTGGTTGTTCTTCCGTTCGCCGTGAAATCACTATCAAATCCATCTCCCAAATACTGGAAACTTTTTCTCTTCCTCTCTGGTGTGGTCTCTTGGATTACGTTATGGTCAGTAGGGGTCAGTAATACAGACGGGTGCGTGGGGACTCCATCACCGAGGTTGTGCCCGGGGGACGTGCAGCTCATGGAGGTGTAGAAAAGCAATCCACAGCTTTGATCGCAAACTGCCATTTTATTCTGGTCCCCGTTGTTCATTCTGTCAATAAATGTAATTGTAGCCTATTCGTTGAAAGTCATTTGTCGTTTAAGTTTGTCGCAGTGGTAAAAGCCTATTTAACCTGGGGAAAGTTTTTAAGGATTAACCTTCTGTCCAATCAAATCTGGGTCCGGTCACATAAACACAAACAAATAGGTGCTGTTTGCATCAAATAAGGAGGCTTATGGTTTTAAATCAGTCGCAGATAATAAATATTTTTCCTTTAACGTGTTGTTTGGTCCTAAATTATTTGCCAGGTTTAGCCCACGTCCACAATGAGGATGACATTCTATTAAAAACATGAATACAAACCAACAGTAGATGTTTGTTGTTGTGGAAATTAGAGAAAATAAATTACCCTTTATTAAATGAAATTATGACATTATGCGCTTATTAATATTTTATTATAAATACATTATTAAGACTTCTAACACAAACTGACTTAGTGGGAAATGGAAGAGCCTAGCTGGCTTGCTGTTCAAAAGTGGGTCATCACGCCAAACTAGAGAGTGCACACATGAAACATTTCAAAAATATCCTAAAAGAGTCACATATCAACACACTGTTTAGGCATGACATAAGGTACATTAAGATCATGAAAACATCATAAATATTAAGTTATTAAACATATGTATATATCAATTAGATTAAATTTTGGCAATTTGGCAACACAAAACTGTCATCATATATCAACTGGAATATTCTACATCATTTGTATTTAAACACAACTTTGCCATTTCACACGGTGTATAATTTAAGTAGTCGATGCTTACTCCGTAAACTCGGTTATCGTAAAGATATCTTGAAGATTTCCTTGAGAGTGAACAGTTTTGTAAGGTAAAAACAGAATCCATGCCAGATGCAAATACAATAACAATATTCCTTCATCACTTAAGAAATGCCCCAAACGTGTCTGATTAATTAGTCATTATTTACTAATGCAAATTAGCATGATTGGAAATTAGACTCCCAGTGCTGGAAGAATCCTAAGCATGTGGAGGGGGTTGATGGAGTGCAATCAACTATTTTGTGATAAGAAGCAACACATCTGTTTAATAATTGAGAGTTGAAGGCCTAATTTGTTTATTGTAATCATTCAAATGCAAACATGTTTTCATTAGCCATGCAAAATATGTTGAAAGAAGTTACAACCACCTTATTTTGGATCATTCTGGTGGTGCTGTGATACTTTGCAAATTCATAACAAAATATATAAATAAAGCCAAACTGTATTATAATTCATCTGAGCAGACCATTTTGCCACATCGGCACATTTTTTCATCAAATCATTAGTAAATGATGGTCCTCAACTGCATGTATTTCAAAATTACTCCACCAAATATATTTAATGAACACCATACACACTTTTACATATAAAACTTTTTAATTATAAGACCTGACAACATTAAAATGTAATAACATTCTGAAAATGTATTCAGGTGCACTAATAAAAATATTCATCACATCACAAAAACATGAAGAATTTACTATCTGGTGGTTTATGCAAGATCTTAATAAAACACATCTTTCTACTGCATCCCAGCTGCCTACTGCTGGGAGCAGCCATCTGAGACTGTAGATGCCAGGTAAAAGTCACACTTCATCACTTATCACCGGATTCACCCACTGGACTCTTGGCTGTGGGGAGATGGGGGTCCCTGAGTAGGAAGTGGGGTGAAAGTAAAACTCGTTGCTGGGCGACTGAAATATAGTTGCTATGGTGAACTTGAGTTGAGCAGCTGGTCCAATCAGCTGAGACATGTAGGGCATAGTGGATGATATACTGAAGACAGGGATGTAGAAACACGTGGGAGGAAGGTTGGGGGATAAACAGGAAGAAAATGAGAGGAAAAGAAAAAAAGGATGCAGGGAAAGAAGATGGGAAAATAAAGGAGACAGGAATGGAGAAAGAAAAAATAAAAGGTAGTTTCTTTTTAAAAAACAGTTTGAAACCTCAAAATTTAATCCTAAAATGTTTATTTAATTTAAACAAAATCATCACAATCCAGCTTTTTTGTGGATGTACATTTTAAAAACACCTCACTTATTACATATTTTCCTTTTTGTTTGTGCTATTTAAAAAAAAAGTAGCCTATTTATATTTACATATTTATTTATATTTTCCACACTTAAGACACAGTCAATATTTGTAAAACCTAATATACAAGTATTACTACATTTGCAGGGTCAAACGTCTTTTAATAATCCTTTAAAGAATATGAAGATTCTTTGACCTCGCCAACAGGGTTAGATATACATGACAGTAGAAGCAGGTGCAGGCAGTTACTTTAACTCAATAGGCTTTTTCAGCTCTTATTCATCTACATTATCTTGAGTTCTCGTCAATGACAAAGCCGCTAAGTCGCACCCCTGCATCACCAAAGCCTCCCTCCTGCACTGACTTGCATTTGTGGTGACGTTTGTGATGAAGAGGCCCAGGTCGCGCGGTGGGGTGGACAAGCCGCTGAAGGAGCTGAGACTCACTGGATGAATAGTCCGGGCGTTATTGTAATGCAAAGACACAACCCCTCCCTCGACCAGTGGAGAAGGAAGTAGGCCCAAAATATCGCTTTAGGGGGACAATACATTTTTTCGTTTTCATAACCGTGGGTTATAAGCTTGCAGGCTTTGTAAATATTCAAATCTGTTTTCACTTATCTTCCTCTCTATTTCAGTTTATTAAATAATTGATTCTGTTAACGACGAGGCTTTGAATAAAGAATATAATAAAGAAAGAGGTGCGACAAAGATTTTGCTGCAGTGCCGTAATGCGCTCTTACTGAACTACGTTAGGGTTCACGTTATAACACGACACGTATAACTTTAATGTGCTTTACAGTATTTACTTTGTGTTCATTATTTCTTTGCAAAATGCAAAGCACGTTCTGCTTAAATGTTAAATAGCCTTGTATATCTAGCAGGTTTGAAAATGGGGGATTGCACATTTACTGAACGCAAATGAGCGTAAAATCTATGGAGTGGTTCGCGCATTGCGCTAAAACCGTTCTGCGTTCTCCTGAATCGTAACAGCAACTGCGGTTAGGGGCAATTTTGCGTACAGCAACTCAACTGAACGCAAAGGGCGCTAATGGCTCTTAGTCCTCCGAATGTCAGCTTCGCTGGCTTTCAAGGGCATCGTACTGATGGGGATTTGGTTAACGGGAGGGGAGGGGGCCCTCGGTGCGGGTCATGACGTCACCGTGTCCCGATGTAATCCTCTCGCGCTTGAGTCCCATCAGCAGAGGAGGTCGAGCGCGCTGGGACGCGAGGAAGCGCTAATCTCTCCAGACGGGATCAGATAAGACACGAACGTGATCCTTTAACACTGCAGCAGAAGACGATTACGCTTTAGGAAGGGATACAGTTCGGGCATTTCGGCGTTAAACGACAGGACAGGCATAACCTCGTTGCGGGATGCAGGAGGGATTCGGCGGTGTCTTAAAAGATGCTGGAGGGAGAAAATGGAGCATCGTGTTTACAGGAACCATAATTGTGTTTGAGTAATTTCGGTGGTTTTGATGTTACGCAGAGTAAGATCATCTGACAGCCTTTTGTGTAATAGCTGTTATGTGTTTTAGTCGTTACAGGGTTTCGTTTACTGTTGTGTAGTATAAGGGATGCGTTTCTGCAGAGGTCAGCAAAATGAGTGAGAATCATAACAATGCGCGCCCTTCGGATGGACGTGCGGAACGCTGTCGATGCGCCGGTGAAAGCTACGCTCTCGCTTCATTCTGTCGCCCACAATGTAATTCCTTAGTGTAGGCGATACTAATAAATGCATGATATGCCTAAATTGTGCATTGACATTCTTGGATTTTAAACGTACGAAGGCTTTGCCACTGAGGCACAAACATCTCAGAGGTTCAAAAGGAGGACAATAGCCATGGCTGCTTAAATTGAGACTGCAGAGTCATATAGGGGCTATGAGAACAGCTTGTTCGGGGTGAATATAGGCCAATGGTCGGCCTGCTCTGCGCATTTCTTAGAAATATGTGATTTAATATTTGCCCACGATTCGCTCGAAATTGCGATAGAAAACGTTATAGAAACATAATTGCTGTGTTGATGTTCAAGAGTCCGCGCGTTGTCAGGACGCATTACTGCATCTCTCTTTGCGGTAGGTTACTCGCAGCCTGCTGTAGTGTGCAAGTGTGCGTGCGTGCAAGCGGCAGTGCGTTCGCGCGCGTGCGCGCGTCACGGAGGGTGGTGACACGGGCCCGGCGCTCTGCGTGTTCACGGCGGACCTTGATTTAATATCCATACAATTAAGGCACGCGGTGAATGCCAAGAGAGGGGCCTTAAAACTGCAAACCTCGCGGCATCACGAGAGACGGACGGGATTGTGCGGGAAGAGCGCAGGTTTATTCTGGTTTGCTGTGTGGGCCGTTTGGTTTGGGGACGCATGATAGGAATAGTAATTTTGGGGGCTGAGCTGACAGGAATGTGAAATTGTCTTGTATTCTTTAATCTAAATGTTACTAGGAATATTTTGATCAGTTCTCAATGCAACTATACAGCTAAACAGGTTTAAATTGCCTGTCTGACCTTCTGCTTGTGATGATTGCTGTATTTTCTCATTTGTTTGTATATATACCTACAGAAATACATTACACTGACATTTTGCAAAGACACTGTAAAATGTTGTTTAACCTCATTATAAATTATTTATTGAAAACACTTTGTATGTAATATTTTAATATGCCTTGTCTAATACATGGGTATTTTCTGGTTAGCTAATAAAGTTTTACTTTTTCCAAATTTGTGAAATGTTTCAGTGACAAAATTCAACCTTGACTTTTAGGAAATCACATTGGTATGTATATGAGGCCTTTCAGAGCCCATATTCTGTTACACAGACCATCTCAAAGACATCTAATGAAAATTCCCATACTGTACTGTTCTACTTTCATTGATTCACTTTCAATTACTGGTGTTCAGTCTTATCTAGACACCAGATGTGCATGTTACTGTATACAGCTGTTACTGTAAGAGTTACAGCAATGCCTGTAAATTAATACTACTTTTTTTTAGAAATTAACAATGTAATAAAAGCAAACAGAGTGAATGGAGAATTCTTTGCACTATATTGTTTGTTTCTCTCTAAAAATATAACACAGCCTTAAAAGTTTGAAGACAGAGTAACTATTTGGTAACCAACTTAAAAATTTGCCCAGGGCAAAAAAGTTATAAAGCACTGGTGATTTTTATCCAATGCATGAGGGGAATTAAAATATTTTCACTTTTGTAATAATCAGCCCTTTTTTAAAGACTCCTCAACAAAAAAATAATACAAAAACTAATTCACAGCCATTAATATCCTAGATTTCTTAGAGACATAAAATAAACACAAACAAACAACAATACATTGCTGACACGTCTTTAAAAGGAGCCTGTGTATGCATTTGGTGATCTATCATCAAGAAAATCTTTTTTTGTGTTGGTAAGTTAATGGTGGTAAAACACCTTGCTTGTTTCAGGCATTTTTTGCAAAAACAGTGAGTAAATTGACAACAGTTTTTTCAAAGCAGTAAAAAAACACTTAAACACAAGTTACACCATATATAGTATTATTTTAATGAGCATGATCAAATCTAAGAATGTGATAGTGACCTTCCAATACAATGTATATTCATTTCAGGGGTGACTTAAATGTTTGTCTTGTAATTCTTTTTTAATATTTTTAGTATTTCATATATCTTCATGAATCTTTTGTTATATGACTATAGAAATCTGAAACCCTCACACGGCTCAACTCTGCTCTCCCACACACAAACACACAAAACAGCAAGCAGCTCCTAAAAAAAATCACGCACAGAAACCATATACTCGTTTTTTTGTTTGTTTTTTCTTACTTTTAACAGTAAATCAGTAACATTAATTTTCAGGTTACACGTTTGAGGCGTTCTTCGTTATTATAATTATATGATCCTACGTTAAAGCTTAGCAATATACTGAGGACATGGGGGAGGAAAAAGCGATGAAATTAAATCTGTTAAGAAAGGACAAAAACAACAAAATAGGTGACGCGTCTAAAGTGATTCCAAATAAAAGCAGTGAATTGCTACATCTTTCAGATTGGCTTAAAGAAACAGCGACCTCTGCTGGGCGGGATTGGAACAGTAAGTAGTTACAATTCTGCTCTTTAAACATTAGGCATGGGTACAGAGTTAGAGCACTGGGTTCTGAACCATAACTGAAAAGTAAGTTTTACTTTCTTTAATAGTCCAGCCAGTGACCATGTTGACTTCCCCGGTTAAAGATGCATGGGCTGTCTTCTCCCTGATAATGCTGTTTCAAGTGAGGTATAGAACAGCCATTATTAAACAGTTTTGATGACGCCGTAGCTTTAAAATTTTAAGGCTCCGAGCAGGAAAAACAGAAAGGAAGGAAAACTGTGACATATGTGGCTCGTGACTACAGTCAAGTGTTACATAATTCAAAAATATAGTTTTTTATAACATTATTTCATGTCAAGTCACATTTCATTGTCCCTTCTACGCAGTTGCACGACACTCCACGAATGAGTTCAAACACCCGCTGGATCTACAGAACAAAAAAAACTGGCCCATTACAGTTACTGATGCTTAAGATGCCCCTCCCCCCCGTCTGACATGACCGACATACACTCCCATCACCCTCTCCTGATACACACACACATACATACACGTGTCACAAAACTCACCACCTCTCACCTAACCAATTGAAGACACTGATGAGGACCGGTGGGGCTGGAGAAACAAAAACAGGATGAAAAGACTTGTGCAGATATTGGTTGGTCAAAGGGGGAAGGGATGTGTATGAAAAAATACCAAATGATAGAAAATAAGAGACAAAAATCAAAACAATGATGCGACTTTGAGAGGCGCTAATCGACTTCGGCCCCCACAAGAGAAGCCAAAAGCGCAGAGGCTTGAGTCGGACGCTGGATTCAGTCACCAGAATTAAATAGAAAAACATAATGATTGTTTATTTTTTAAATTTCATCTTGTGTCCTCTTTAAATTTCTTTTTCAAATGGTCAGTCCTAAAACAACTGCTCGTCAGCTGTAGGGGGCACCCTTCTATTGTTTATTTCGGGTTTGGCGGTCCTGAAAGAAAAGATACAGATGAAATTTAAACACACATTTACCAAAACTATTTTCACTTTAAAATGCCATTCCAGTATTAATTATAAAAGCTTTTTCTTTGCAGGTACAAGCTCAGTGTTTCTTTTCTACTTGCAAACATACACAAACAAATTATCAACAAATAAATACAAAGAAAAACTTACTTGATCCAGTCGGGATCGGTTCTGGAGAGAAGGAGGCTCTAAGTTCTGTCAAAGAAGAGCAAAGAACATTCTATTATTAACAGAACACATCAGAACCCACTACCTATTTGTCTTAAATTGATAAATGGAAATGACTCAAATTTTAACCAAAAGAAACTCCAAAATATGTCAATTCATTATTGAAATAAACAATACTTCAAATGAAATTTTTTAGTCTGACACCTGACTAAGGCCCCAGCACACATGCACAACACTCACAGAACGACAACAACAACAAGGACATCATAACTAAAACACCAGAAAATAGTACATACACATTTCTGAATGAAGAATTGCTCTGAAATCTGCTCTGATCTATTGCAACATGTTCTTAATAAACGTATTAAACAAGTTTTAGAGTTGTAAGCAACAGTGACAAATATTTAAACCCTTTAAATGCTGTTCAAAGTTGCTTGTGATCACCTAAACATTTGTTTGACCATTTACTAGAATCTAACAGTACAACAGAAAGATTTTCCTCTACTGATGCATAACTATACCTCATATCTTGTGTTTTTAAAGTCTAAAAATAAAAGTTTCACAATTTCAGCACTAATCAATGCAGCCATTTTAAAAGATTACCAAAGAAATGTTTTAGGGTTTAGAAAGAGACACACATTACCTTTCTCACCACCTCTTCTTCCTCTTGCCTTTTCTCATAATGTGAGAAGTCATCGAAGATGGAGGTGGTGTGTTTGTAGGTGGCGATGATCTTAAGCACCTGCTTTGCTTTCTCCAGAGGCACCTCCTGCGTGTCACGGGAGTTGGTGACTGGCTTGTTATCATTGTTCTCCAAGCGGATGTGCCTCAGCTGACTGTTGGGCACGTCTTTAACAAACAGCCAGTCCACATCAAATTTGCCCTTCCACTTATCCTGCGCCCAAACGCCGGCGCTGGTGCCGTAGTCTACGGGCGAGCGCATTTCCGCCACGCCACAGAAGTGTCCGCTGCCATTGACGCTGAACAGCAGGTAGACGGGACCTTTACCGTTAATTGCTCGAAAGGCAGAATCCAGCCGTTTGTTACCGTGTTCCGTGCTGCACCAGATGGAGTACTTGATGGAGCGATGGATGTCGTCCTCCGAGTAACTCTTAATAATGAACACACGCCCATTTTTCAGGTTCCAATCAAAGTCCTTGGGGTTGTAGCTGTGCGCTGCACGGAGCTTTTCCAGAACTGGGTGGGACTCAATGGTACCACAGCCTGGAGGACCACCTCCGCCCCCATTGCCAACCCCTCCGCCACTTGATGAGCCACTACTGTCCACGCTGCCACTTCCACCGTAACCAGGGTTACGGTTGCGTGGGGCAACCCACCGTGTTTGAGGGGGAGGAGCGGGGGTGTGGTTCTGGTAAGGTTGGGGAGGGGGCGGGCCGTGCATAGCCATCTGCTGGGCAAGTGATTGGGCAGATGGAATGGTGGGTTGAGGGGGTGGTGGGAGACCATGAGGGTGGGGTGGTAGGTGACCCTGGGTGTGGAGGGGAGGCTGCTGCTGGTGATGATGGTGGTGGTGGGGGGGCAGTGGGGAGGCCACTTTAGTCACAGGACCCTTATTATCCCAAGTTCCAATGTCCATGTTGTGTTTAATAGGTGGCGGGGGCAAGGTGCCTCCAGCCATGGGCATCCCTGGCTTGCTTTTCACCTTTAACTGCTGAGGCTTGGCTGGTTTACTAGCAATAGCTGCCCAGGATGCAGGTTTAGAAGGTGGCAGTCCTATGGGAGTCCCACCATTACCTGTGGCAACCGCTGCCGCCACTGGCCCTCCACCAATCACTGAGCCCACCGTTTTCACTCCTGAACCACCTCCAGTCACATCACCTCCAATCTTTAGCCCTACCATGCCCTGCTCCAAGCTATTCATACCTGGTGCCTTGTTCAAGGTGTCACTGGGAAAGCCAGTTTGCCCATCTGGCACCAGCGTGCCTCCTAAAGAGCTGGGTGGGTAACTGTAACTGCCCCCATATGCAGAACTCTGAGTCTGCTGGCCCTGGGAGCCACTTGTACCCCAGGCAGAAAATGCAGGGTTTTCTGGAAAAAAGTTAAAACGATGTGGATAGATGCTACTGCCCAGACCCCCTGGCTGTCCGAACACAGTGTCATGCATGAAATGGTGGTCTCCATTGCTGAGGGGGGCATATGGAGTGAGGTATGGGATTGGTGGGTCTCCGCCAGTGGACCAGGGGGCTTCACTGAGGGGGTATGGGAACCCAATGGAGGGGGCATAGTAGCTGGACAGGTATGGATCAGTCATGGATTGGTAACTGTTATTCTGAGGAAAAATCAGAAACATGATTGTTAAAGTTTTATCATTACAATTCTAAAATATAAAATATATACTCATTATACAATTTAATATTTTCAAATATAAAATTCAAAACAGAGCTTAGTTTATAGATGATTAACAATGTATTCAACTATGTTAAAGAAATGTATATTTCTTGAAAAATATCTAGAATGTACTTCTTAGCACTCCAAAAAATTAATGTAATCAATAATCAATCATGAAATCAATAGTTAGACAACCAGATAATTTCAAGAGACAGCAGTTGTGCAAATGTACCAGGTAAATTTTGAAGTTACAGACAAATTTCCCTCCTTTTTAGACTCCAACACATAAACCAAACAACAGACCAACACTGGTACTCACCGGATTAGACTGGCCGGTGAGGTACGGTTCAAAATCATTATCGTGGACCGTTTCCTTTTGATGAAGAGAGCCATTTTGCACTAAAATAAAACACATTTTTACACATATACATATTATGCATACATATACTACATAATACATAAAACAAACATGTTTTTTTCTGTTACATGAAAGACATCACAGAACAAGATCATTCAATCTCTACATCAGACCAACTTCACTGAATAATGCATGAATTCTGGAGCAATGCATTCTGTCTTACTAACATGACACTACATGACAGGCTCAGTGACAAAGTTATACATGTAAAGAACCGTCTAAAATCCGCAGCTGGGATTTATCACTTGCCATGCTTCACACATATGCCCAAAGGGAGCAAATTCATAATACAAAGATTAAATCTACTTTATTATAAAGATAATCTATTAAATATGTGCAGAAGCCAAGCCTCTAATGATCCAACAAGCACAGGTTTAATCTCTCTCTCTCTCCCTCTCTTTCTCTCTTTTCCCTCTTTCCTGAAGGAGGTATATAGGCCATATCAATCAGATGATTGATAGAAATACTCATTTCGCTCTCAGTTAACATTTGAATGATATATGACCACAGCAACCAGGCCTTGACCTTATATACGTCATAAATATCTAATGCCTAAATCTTACTAGCGTCTCACTCATGCCGAAATAAGATTTAACGTGATAAAACAGCTTTTCAATTTCCAAATCTGTATAGCCTTAGTGTATAAGGATGCATATATGTTACACACAAAAATATCACAGCTAAGCCGTGTAAACAACCTTTTGCAAGCAAACTTACCTTTAGCGTCTTGCCCTTTGGATGTCTTCTCATCCAGATGCGATTATGCAAAGGAAAAACAAGATGAAATATTAACACATTTGATTTAGTGCCCCAAGCAGGAGCCTGGTTGTGCATTTAAGCAAAATGCATATTGCATTATTTCATGGTCTTAATATACAACGTTGTACGTGCAACGGTGCATCACAAATAAATCAACGCACTATGGTCCCTGGCCAATCCATACTGGATAGAAACGGGCGCTTTAATAGATGTCCGTTTGGCTAAACAATTACAAGTACTAGTTAAATATTTCGTCGACCACGCAGATCAGCCCAAGTCCAGTAAAAACTGGTTGTAACTCTCGGCATCTGATGGGAGCGATTCAGCACTAAATTAAGTTTTATCCGGATGGCACACTGGAGAAAAGCGCATTTTCCGATCTGTAGTGTTACTAACAGGAATGGTTGTTTCAATTGGGGAAAACGTTGTGATTTTAACACATCTTTTTAACGACTGAAAAAAATGCTAACTCGTTAGCCATCGCGCTTATGTGGCGCAACTACAGGCAGATGCCCGTAATGTCTCCGCAGACGCGGCGGAGGCTGGACGCGCATTCCCTGCTCCTCTTAAAGGCCTTACCGACGCCTGGCACACCGCCGTCCCCTGCCACTCTAACCTACCTGTGGGTCAATACTGGTGGTAGACATAATTCATCAAGAGAGCCCCTTTAATTCAGCAAGAGTCTTGCAAAGAAAACAAACAGCAGCGAAGGGTGCTCGGCGTAACCCGAAGCCCGTTGGTTCCTCTCGGCTCCGTGCAAGATGAACTGCGCTTTTTTTCAGCAAGTTCCACGACTTGATTCCTGCGATCCGGTCCTCTTGATGGCACTAAAAGTCCAGCCTGAGAGTGTTTCTGGTACAATCGGAGGCTCTGCGTCTTTTAAACGGATCCAATAGTGTCACACGGTGCGTGTAATTTTTACAAAAAGTGTATTTATATTTTTTCCACCTCCCAGCCCGCAGTTATTGTGCACCTCTGTTCACTTCCGCCCAATGGCCGCTCCATCCGGGATCTGAGCGGAGGGGACTGACGCCACATGGACCGGGTGGCCATGCGGAGGTGAAAAATTGGGCAGAATTATGATACTCTGAACTGGATGTGACCTCCTACTGTACCCAGAAATAAGCCGAAGATTGTGTTTATTCCCCTGCATGTTTCTTCCTGGTTTGCGGGAATAAAATGTGCTTCTTACAGTAACTTATTCTCCTAAATGGCTGTTTTTTAAATTGTACAATATGCTGTAAATATTGACATAAGATTTTAATTTATTCTAAAAAATACAGCATTGGGTTTCCATCTTCCTTCTGTTATCTTATGGTGTCTTTCAGAGGATGTATTTTGTACAAATCTTGCACTAATAAAAACTTACAATTACATCACATCAGACACTGACAGGCGTTTTTATTTCGACACGCAAAATTTGTTTTATTTTGCGTGTTTTTTCCAGGGTGAAAGCATATAATTCCCACATTTACTGCAAAATCATCTGTCACAATAATAAACTACACACAAAAATCCGGGCATGCGTATGCATCAAAACCACTGGTAATGTTTTTGATATATAATCATATTGCCCATACATTATACACACATACACAACTTTAAAGTTTATGATTTTAACCATTAGGGGTCACTATTACGCGTGGGAAATGTATGAATTTCTTTGCAAATAACCCACAGAGACGTTACACGTACAGTACCAATTTTCAAATGAATTGTTGTATCTAAAATGTATTTCAAAAATACTAAATTAAAAATTGAATTCCCATAATGATATATAGTGAATATAACGAAGACATTACACATACAGAATGAAAGCTCTACAATACACCCTCTTCAATTGCAGAGCTTAATAACACAACAGCACAGTTTGTATAAATGCCTACAAAATTATACCTGTAGCTTTAGAGTTAGATGAACAAATTGCTCAATGTGTCATTAAACAGGAACACATGGAATATGTTTGTGCAGAACTTTGTAGATGTTTAAATGCCCCATTCACCAAGTTCTTCGTTTTCTATTTTGTTTTTGATGAGATTCAGTTTGTCCCAAAAATATGTCGACTGCATTTGTCTATAGTCACTGTTATTGCTTATGTTTTATCTGCTTTTGGTAAACAAGTACATTGTGTCATTTGTATATGTTGTCTTCTCAGGCACCTGGTCAGTTTTTGAGCTACTAATAATACTGTAGTGCTTTTAGCACCATTTAAAAACTTAAATAAGTAAAATGTTTACATTGATTTTACAAAATTCTGCAGATTCTGCATATCTGGATCTAGTTTGATCTGGTTTCTGTTTCCTTTGTTTGTTCATACTGAGAAATGCAGAGAAAACCTTTCTTGATATTTTTCCTTCTTTCTGGGAATGTTAATGAGACCTGGACACTGTCACTTATACAGATCTGAAAAAAAAAAAACAATACAGGGACAAAATTAGAAATACACACACACACATGCAAAGTCATTTAAGACAAAGAATTAAAAGCCTAAACTATTTAGTGAACTTTAAACAGCAATTAAGAAAGTTTTCATTTTTTAAAAGACATAAAAGTCACACATGGAGTTAAAAACATTCTACAAACATGTGTCTTCATCTTCATTAACGCTGCTGACAATGTAGCAGGCAAATACAAATCCCAAGGCCTACACAAAACAAACAAAACAACAGATTTTGCAACATTACCAACAAGTCACTTTCTTTATGGGTGTGTCACAGAAGCCATATTAACTATATTTTTTATCAGTTTGTAAGTCTTACAGAAAGGAACAGCTGAAGAGCGCTGTGCAACACCTCAATGTATTGATACTCCAGCACACAGCCCAGCTCAGAGACTTGAGCAGGACTGTCCACATACTGCCACCTAGTGCTTGGGAGGTTATTATATTTGCATCCCACATTGTTGTCTTTCCACCAGGTTCCTTGAGAGGAAAGTCCCAGTGACAGGTAATCACTGTCCTATAACAGCACAGAAGTGACAATGAATTTACTGGTTTCATTGTTGTTAATCAAACAAAGCATACAGTGTATATTTCAGATCATGTAATACAAGCTAGGCATGCCTAAGTTTATACCACAGAATGAATATATCATTATTGCAATGCCATGACTGTATGGGGACTGTCCAAGCACAGACCCTATTTGTTACCACTTTTTACCTTAGACAGTCCTCCAAGATCTAGATAAAGGCAACAGATAAAGATGTTCCATGTCACCCAAAACACAGACCAGACTATATACTGAAATTAAAGAGAGTAAAAGTTATATTGTTAAAATCAGGTTTAACAAGTAATACCAGCATTTTGAAAAAAGAGGGGAAAATACATATCTATGTACATAACCTTCATTATAAAATAAAACAATAGTTATTTAAATGGTATAAGAAATCTTTTGTGCATACAGCTATTCATATTTTAAATATAAATTATATGTAACTTAGTACTACAGTACAATATGTACAGCTTTGTTGTATAGTGTTGCTATTGTATTAATATGGTGTTGTTATTGTTGTTATGTATTGTGATTGTTGTGTATCTATGGCAGCTGGGAATCCAAGACAAATTTTTCCAATAGAGAATAAATACACCTCTTATGCTCTGTGATATTTTAATAAAACAACAATGGCACCTCATGTGACACTTTACTTATTGAAAGGTAGACAAATACCAGGTATATACACACCAAAACAATATATCTCGGCTTATAATGGACTGTCCCAAACAAACCCAATATCACCACAATAATGTGCAGGAAGTTGACAAGGATGGGCGCCCACTGGTAACCTAAAAAATCAAACACCTGTCTCTCCACACCAGTGATCTAAAAAGAAAAGAGAAAGTGAAAGAAAAGATAAACCACATTTCTTAAAATCTTTAACACATTCAAAAATCACCAGCTACTTTGCATCTACATGACAAAAAACACACAACACGCCCTTTATTTTTGCTGCTTTCCACAGATAAACCATGCTGCCCCAATCACAATCATAATGGAGACCCCATCGCCATTTCCCTGAGAAACACTCAGAACCCCCACCTCTATTTTTCCACACGCTGGATTTTTACTCAAGGTTGCCAGGGTAACAGAGCCAATGGGGTACAAAGCTTGTGACAGAGAAATAGAGTGAGGGATGGAGAACAAGAAAAAGAGGGAGGGAGGCAACTGAGGGAGAAAGGGCGAAGAGGAGATGAGAGCTCTCCTTGGAGGTCAGAGGCTCAGTGAAGGGAGGTCTGATTCATATGGGAGGTGCTGCGTGTGGGGGATGTTTTTCTCCTATAAAGCTTTACCGCAGCGCTACTAAACCCTCACTAACTAACCACCCATCCCCCTACAATCCAACCCCCATCTTTCTCCATATGCCATACTGCTGTTCTCAACCAGCTGTTCCCAGAGGTTCCACCTCAAATCCGCCATTCTCACAACGGCTCTGTCACAGTCTCTTTACACGCTTCTCTTTTAAACCAGGTTTGTCCGCCGTCATGAGCCAAAGATAAAATTAAATGGCGCTTTACAGGTTAAACACTGCAACATCCACTCTCAGTAACAGATGTTACATTCACAGCCTCAGGTCTGTGACAATATCAGTACAGATTAATGTATTAATGAGCTATTAACAAACTTACTCCAAAATTTTACCAATCAAAAACAATCGCCTGTGCACAGCAACAAGGGCAGAACCTGTTGCTACAGACTACATGAAAGATGAACGCTCAGCCAAGACTTATAGCCAAATTTTATACTAAATCGCACATGGTATTAGACATGCTGCAGGCTGTCTCTGTTTTAGCCGGCGTAAGTAGGTGTGAAGCAGTAAACAGAACTGGTTAAGCCAATTAAACCGTTTATCTATATTTTCATTCAGCCATCCTAAGATCAAATGTACATGACTGTAATGACTAATAACTGCATGCTCTTGTTCTGCCCTGTCTCGCCGAATCCTCATCATTTATTTACCAGATGACGCTATTAAGAAAATCATGGGTAAATTAATGAAATCCACTGAGGTTTTAAATTCAAAATGTGATGTGATGCCAGATCAATAACAAACAAGGATGCACCAGTGTACGGTCAGACAAGCTCCAAAATAGATGCGCACATTTAAAGTTAAATGTCATGAAAGTTTAAGCAGAATTAAAGCAGGGCTGTAGGTCACACTGTTGGTGTTTCGTACAGGTGGGTTTTTGCCTGAGGAGGACACCAGTGCAACTACTGAACTGAAATAACACAAGACTTAGAAGCCAATTACTAACACTTCATGTGAGGAGAAAATGACCTCATCACTGGAAGACATGAGCAATCAATAAAACAGATGCATAAGACACTCAATGAAGTCGATAGACATGAAAACAAAACATAAACATTGAGTATTTTTTCAGTATTAAAATATTTCAAAATTCAATTCATTCTAAAAATATATGATTATTATATTCATTATTTGATTGTATGTTTTTGTCAAAAAAGTGATCATTTTACATGCATATACATTTGGATAGACATAGTTTTGCGTTCTCAACAACAATTACTTGTTATTTAAGCATTAAACCTCAAGTTTTATAAAGTGGGTGTGTAGTATGTGCACCTATTTATAACAAAGACAACCAACAGACACACAAAAGTGTCCTGGTGGCTTGGCACACACTGATATGTTAACTGTTTGCTATGATGTAAGACTAGTCTTGTCAAAAGCACAAAACCGAAATCGTTTCAAACAATGAACTATTAAAAACTATTATGCAGGCCGAATGCATGCAAACATAACGGACCTCAGATGTTTATAAAGTCACCTTACAGCTAAAACATAAACATCATATTTCACAAACAGGTTTTCTATATTTTAAATGAACGCATTGCAAAAGTAAAGCGCGGAGATGTTTGTTTGTGAACATTTCTGCAACGCACTTACAACTTACCAGCTGAACAGCGCAGAAGAAAATCAACATACACCTCCCCGTGCAGCACCCCATCCTCAAACTCAGTCTTTACAATCTCAAAACTGCACCATAAACAAAATCATTGTTTAGTATCTTCGGTATTTGGGCTACAATGAGGGCTGACCGTATCACGAGCTGTACATTGCGCATAGGGTTCAAAACATTGTATGAAGCGGTAGGCGGGGGGTAAGAAGGGTGAGAGAGGGGTAAATAAATGGGCCGGTCTTTTAATGTAACAGAGGGGCGGAACCCCACCTCCGGATGTACTGTCACGGGAGAGCAGCAGGTGGAGCGCTTGAGGGCGCGTGAGACCATCATAATTCATTTACAGGTACAAACAGGTAACATTCACAGATAAACAGGTAACTTATTTTGAAGTTTGCATGCTTGAATAGCATTTAAAAAATTAATAAAACTAAACTTTTAGTGACAAGAGAACATTTTAATTCTAAGTCATGCCTCCCTACTTGATGCTCACAATGCCAAGGTCACGGGTTTGTTTTCCAGTAACCACACAGATTGATGTTAATTGCTTTTAATGGAAATATCTATTAAATGCATAAATGTAAAATAATGACACAATGCTGTGCCACAGCAAGTAGTTCTTAAAATTGTGCCCCTCAAACAGCTTCTCCATGATGGTAAGTTTGGCTTACGTCCTTCTTGTTAATAATAGGGCAATTTCAGAGAGGCTAGCAAAAGCAAACTAGCTTTGAAAGCAACAATTTATAATACTGTACCTCATAACTAGATATATATTTGGACCAGTTTGCCTAGTGATTGCTATTAGGTTGTGAAGAGCATATCAAAAATGTTTCTGGATAAAATTGCCTACAGTGCTTTTAATAACCTGTCTCTTGTTATTTCTTTAAGAGAACTGACCACAAGATAAGTTACAAGTTTAGTTCTTGAGTGTGCATAGCAACTGTGGCCAACCTTAGTCTTCAACCCCACCGTTTTGTACCTACATAAGCAACCAGGAAAAAGCTCAGATCTGTTAGAAAATGTGTGTATGCTTGTCTATGTTTAGGCTCCTGGGTTTATATTTCTTCTATATTCATACAGTAATTAAGATGTCAGCCCTGAGGTTGCATTTTTCATAATTTGGACGCCCCCTACATAGCCCCCGCTGTGCCCAGCCATGTTCAGCACATATCACTGACCTGAGTACAGCTGTCTGCTGTAGTGAGTATATGCTCACTGGCACAGTCTGCAGTCCCACAGATGGGTGATTATCGGCAGGGTGCAAAGGTTTAGGTTTGTGTTTTTCTGTATGTGCTGATAAACAAATACAGCCACCTTTACAGAGAGATATGTCTGACTGCTGCTTTGCTTGTTGCTGTAGTACCAACATAACGTTTATAAACATGTCTCTCTTGCGAAGGTGATTTTGTCAGTGTGCATGTTTGTTTGATCTGTATGTTGTTACACCTCCGGGACTAATAGACAGATTATACGTTTACACACTAGTTTCCTAGGAACAAGTTTTCTGTCAAAGCTTCATGTGTTTTTGTCATGTTTCACATTTAATATATAGTAAACTAGGGCTATGTAACTATGCAATATTTATACTTTTACAAAAAGTGGTATGGTGCCATTCTACACGTTTTGTTTTTAGAAAATACACCAGGCCAACAGCCTGTTATGTGTTTTTAAACACGTATAATGGTAGTACCATATAATTTATGTAAGTACGTAAGTACCATGTATGAAAAGTACGTAGTACCATCTTATATAACCATGGTAACGCCATCTGATGCCATTTAATATGACACACGCACAACACTTTCTTTAAAGGAGAAATACGCAATTGTCAGTAGTGGCTGACTGTCTTGGCATTGTATATCCCAACATATATGCCGTGTAAGAGTTACAGATGACTGTAATTCCCGGACATGCCGCAGAGTGGCGCAAAACGCGAGATCCAGATGCCAATGGAATGGGCACCGCGCTGTCATATGGTACTGTCGCCGATGCTCGAGACAGGACTGAGGTTTGAGGAGGCTCTGAGACTAAACCGAGGCAGCTGTGACGTGGTCCTGATATCACAAGCGACCGTCGAATTGGAATAACCCAGCTGTGCGTTTGTACCTTTTGCCTTGTGAGCGACGCGCGATGCCCAGGAACAATGGGAATGGTCAGAGGTTGCGATGAGGACGCCAAATGCCATGCCGTTCACATGTCCTCCCTAACACACGAATCTAGGCTCAACGCAGGTTATTGATTATGCTTGCGGTTTTCCGGGGTCCGACTGGGTGCCAGAAATTTCAGCAGCAGCAGAGAGAGTCCAGCGAGGTGGATGCTGCGCGGCGACGCGCCCCCTGAATCCCTAAACTGAGTGAGTATGAGCATTGAGCAGCATCTATACGTGTCTCACAGGCATGCACTACTGCCTATGTGCTGCTAACCGCACAGCGGAACCCCCAGAAACGATGTATTAAACGCATATCAGCATGCATAACATAATCATTTTTCATGAGGGAGCAAGAACACGCGTCCGGTTTACAAGAGATTAATGACGCGCTTCATATAAGTCAGACGACACGTGTGCAACAGCTTCAACGTAGCCGCATTACCCTTTGTGATTCGACGCTTAATTAATCGATATATAAGCAAACTGTGGCACTTAAACGTTCTTTTAACACAGACAAGCACCACCGTGCATCAGATTTAATATCGTGAATAACAAAATCAATTAGCACACAGTCGGTCCTTTATTTGTTTCTATTCCGATTATAAAGGATTTCGATGGAAACCTCTCGCCGTCTGCTGTGGGAGCTGGCCTCGAGGACGCGCCTGCATTGCGCGTGCATTTCCACTTTGATCTTGCGCGATTATGTCCTGAGTGCATCGGCGATTGGCGGGACAAAACCCACGGGAGCGACGAATTACTCGTGCCGAATAAGAGGTCGCCCGCTGCGGGCCATAACATGCGCATTTGCGCACACATATGCGTGGCGTGAAAACAATGGTGTTGAATACTGGCACGCTCGATACATTTATGTCAGCAGTCAGTAGGTCTGCAGCAACATCAGATCGCTTCATAAAGCAAAATGCGTACGTAAAGACCGCAAGATTTTCTTTATGTTATTAACCTGTTGTATGTCTAAGACGTAAAGATGGCTCTGGAGACATATGTGTGCGTAAAAGGCGCAGTACCCAAAGATGATGATGTGCAATTACTGGGGCACGAGAGGAGTCAAGGAAGCGCGCCGGACAGGTTGGGGGCACGCGCATGTCGCCAGTGACGCTGTGCATTGTAGATAAAACGCGTTTCAACGGGTTCATTCACCAAGCAGAACATTAATGAAAACGAGCCCCAGGATATCTCTGCAACAACTGTATAAGTGGGGAGAGAAAGCTTGTCAGTTCAGACTCACAGTCAGTGTTGATTCCCCACTGTTACCTGTCAGTAGACACATACACACACGTGTGTATGTGTGTGTGTGTGTGTGGTTGTGAGACTGGCTGCAGTGAATCAGACCATTGGGACCAAGCATCTCCATCAACTAAGCTTTCTGTTGATAGGTGGAGACTGGGAAGATAAAGTGTCCCCAACCATAAGCAACAAAGGATACAAGCAGAATAGGCTGCGCTGCCCAAAAAGACCTGCACTGGCTCTCATGTGATTAAGTGTAATGGCTAAAGAGCTACTGAAATAAACAGTCTCTTTCTGATGCTTATGAAAAAAAAATAGTTTATATTGTTTATATTTATACGGTGATGGAAGAAAATGCTTCCTTAGGGAGACAAGAAGGCTGAACTAAATCCTAGTGTTTTTGTAATCCTATCGTATTGGTGTATTTAAATGATATGATTGATTTGACATGACAGCAGTGATATTGAAATCATCAGACCGTTTCAATTAATAAAGCTGTGTGTATGGATAATGCCTGTGTTGCTTTGTTTAAAGCCTGGACTGATTGTTTTAAGTGTGTGTGTGTGTGTGTGTGTGTGTGTATAAAACCTGGTCATGAGTCACTGTATTTATGTTTCTTTTTGGATATTACCAGATTTTTCATCATTTGGCTTTACCTCATTTGGCTTTTCCATTGGCTGTTTTAATGAGAAACCAGACCAGGGTGTTTGACACAACTTCACATTAAAGTTTTGCCTTGTCTTTTTATTTGTATAGGAAATGTACCAAAACAATTAGGACATCAATACAAAATTCCTCCTCAGAGTGACATAAACAATTTGACCAATTTAAAGTTGTCTGTTCTGGAAACCTTTTATGTAAATCACATACCTTTTTTTTGCCACCTAAATGTGTTTTACCTGTTCTCAAGTGTCCTAGTCTCTTGTTTCTTAGTCCTACTGAGTGAATAGAGCCTGAAGATGTTTAGAAAATCATTCAGAGATTTCTGTAGGTCTGTGACGGTGTGATAAGACTCCTCAGGCAGACATCCATTAAACTTGAGGCCCTGGTGATGATACTGTGAACTAAAGAGGAGTTTGGCCTCTTATTCTTATTGTAGAACGGATGGGCAGTCATAGCTCCTGGTTTTCCCAAAGCACATGAGGCAAGATAACACTTATGTCCGATCTAGACCACAATAATGTGTGTGTGTATATGTATGAGTTCAAATGTCTGTGAGCATTTTACTGTAGTACATGCCAAAAGCGTACCTGAAACTTTGTATTCAAAATTATATGTACATTTGTGGTGAAACAAGAAGTACATTGGAAACCAGTATTCAGTCCAGCAACTCAATTAAACCAGGGTGGTCATTTCCTGTAACCTGTTTATGCAAACTCAAAAAATCTGGTTTGAGTGAGTGTAGAGTTACGGTATGTTGCCCTCAGCTACAGTAAATAGGTGGTTTGTGTATCTTTTTTGCAATGGTGTGGCGAGGCATTTCTGTTTTGTGATTTGCAGAGATTTACAGACTTTCTGTTTTGCTTTTTGGTGATTACGATTGAAAACGCAACAGGCAAAATCAGACTATGTCTGGCAGACACAGTAGCAACAAATATGAACATATCAAATAACAGAGTGAATGTGGAGTTAACATTATTATGCACAGGGTCAGCCCTATGAATGTATAAATGTTTTGGACAAAAACAAAATTAGTTTAAAATTAGATTTACAAATCAACAACATCAAATACAAGCAATTCAGACACAACTGGCAATTCAGGATCAATGTAGTTTTTGTAGTTTAGTGGCATTTGCATAGAATGGAAATAGCAACACTGTGGCTGTAACCAACAGTTGCAGCGGTTAAATATTCTGTGTTCTGGAACATTGAATTATTTTAAGCAGTTATGTAAAGGTGGTACTGAGGGGTTTGGCTTGAAAGATCTGTTTGTTTTAAACACGTTTTAAACCTAAGACAAGATGACAGGAGATGTACTGTTTTACGTTACTCAGACACACCGCTCCGCTCTGTTCCTCAGATATGTTTGTTTACATATCGTCTGAACCTTATTCTTTCTGGTGATGTTGATTGGACAGAAAGAAAAAGAGAAGAAGGGAAAAAAGAGAGGGGGGAGGAGGCGAGAGAGTCATGTCTCGGGGGTTTTGGGGACGTGCAAGATTTTCTCTGACTGAAATCTAGGGCTTTACAGTAATTAAAACATGCCATTCTCTGAATCTCTTTATTTCTCATTCTCGCTCTGTGCCTCACCTCCTCTCTTACAGATACGCCTTTTGTCTCCTTCTTTCTCTGGGAATCTAATCGACTGGAAAATAGAAGCTGGTGTCTGATATAGAGATGGAAACCTGCCATTGTTATGTGATCTGATTTCCAGTTCGTTAGGAAAAAGATTCCGTGTAAACGTTTAAACAATGGAGACGAGAAAGAGAGAGACGGGGAACATTATTCATGTGCTTCTTAACACATTTACTGAAGTCTGGACATGATGATGCTTCTAGAAGCACTCTAGGGACCTGTGTTTGTTATGTGGTGCAATTGCAGATAGTAACCACTAGGGTGCAGTAGCTAAAACATTGAATGTGTGTTGCTAGCAGAAGTTTGGTTGGTTGCATACAAAACTTATACAATGAAACTTAACAATAACTGCTGAATAAAACATTACAGATGAAACATTACAGAAAGCTGCAAGATAACAAAATATAAGTAAAATATATGACACAAAGTTCTACCAACCAAGATTAAGAATGCAACGTTGATTGAACTTTGAAGAGTTTTTAATACTACGTTAGATAATGTATTGAGAACCATCTCTGTTAGCAGGTGTAGTTGCTCTTTGGTTGGATTTGATAAAAGCAGGACAGAAGAAGGTGTTAGTTTATAAAATTTAGATGGAGGTAAAATGATCAAAATGTTTCATGAATTTCTAAAAAAAAGTTTGTGAAAACATATTCATTTAATTCTGATGAGCAAAAAGATTCACAGCTGATTTTAATAATTCCAGTAAAAATTCTTCTGACGTTCCTTCATCTCATATCTCATCCCTCGATCATCATTAATTAACTTGCATTAATTAGTTCATCATTAAATAGTGTTGAAGGGAAACTTGAGTCATGTGAACTCATGTCAACCGTGTCTTAAACAGAACCGTGTCTTTAAACTCTTAAACAGAATGCTATGGATTTAAAAAAGAAAATGTTCTAAACATTAAAATTAAACTTTACACTCAAATTATGCTGGATAATATCATTTTAAGCAAAACAATAGTAATGGTTGAAATCCACTGTGTATCTAAAGTATAAGGCTTATACTTTATATTTTAATGATCTTTAAAAGACATTTAAAAAACCAAACAAGGTTTTTTTGTCTTTTGTTTTGTTTGTTTTTTTATTTGAAATTAAGTCTTACGTCTAAATGCAGTAAAGTTTCCCAATTGTGACCAAACAGAATGTTTGGTTTTGCTTGGTCACATTAATCAGATATGCAGTGGTAGTCATTTTTGGGGGGTTGTCCAGGATATCCTAAATAATTGCTCAGCATTACTTGATTTTACCAATTAAACAGGATTTCGTCTCGCTCTAATGAGCTAGTTTTTCAGAAAGGCAAACTAATCAGTCTGAGAATGACAACAGGGACCGTGTATCAGAGACAGGGCTTTATTTCTTTCCCAAACAGTATCTGTGTAATTACACAGGAAACAAGCTCTTTGCTGTTTAATTAGCCCAGCGAAGACAAGATGTAGATTTAGCCACAAACTCCTCACACTCACCATTTTTGGAAGGAAAGTGTGATGGGAGGAAAACTGTTAGATGCTAATTTCATTAGATATCACAGCTTCCGTCTGATGCTTCTGAAAGACGTCTGTGCTTATTCTCTCTTGAGCTGCACCAACTTGGTTGAGGGTTGTTTGAACTTTGACATATCGTATATGTGTGGGTATAAATTGGAAGAGCCTAGTTGCATATAGCTGGACCTTTAACCAAACAACATGAGATCTGGTCTAGATTGCAGCTTATTAAAAAAGGAAGAAAGACAAAAAGTGTTTGCTTACAAAAAAGTGCTTCTGTACTAGTGTTCTGTAGCCCAGTATTAGTACTAAGTACTAGAATTCCTGTAGTTTAGCCGTGAGAGAGTTGTATTAACAGCACAAAGGTTGTAGGCTTATTTCCTAGGGAACACACATAAAAAATAATAAATAAATGATTTAATGTATATGTTAAATATACTGTAAGTTTCCTTTGATAAAAGCTTTTCTATATACATAAATGTAATGAAAATTTTAAAAGACCAACACATAAAGCGATCAAGCAGAATTTCTTTTGCTTTAATGTGGTGGTTAGGAGTAGAATTATCTAAAACTAATTGAACCATAATCATAGACTGATCATTCATGTTCATGAATATTCAATATGATAATATTAATTAATTTATAAAGTGATGTTAAGGACCCGCCCATCTTTTGAGCCACTGCACACACAGATTGCACAGATTCTGTCAAGCAACCACAAAACATCAGGAAAATCTGTCTCTTGTGCTTCAAACATTTAAGTGAACAGAGTTTTTAATGGTATCAAAGCACAGTGCATGTCATGACTCCACCCATCTATTGATGATGACAGGGGCTGTTTTATTCACCCAGCTCACGCTTCCCAGCGTCTCCGTGCGAGACACATCATTACAGGCAATGACTTCACAAATCAATAGAACCAACATGTGATTCGGTCATTCAGTGAAGTGAAACACAGTCACATCCAGTTCCATCTGGCCTCAGACTAATGATGGAACAATCCCTGATAGAACGCTCTTCTCCATCACTCTTCTTGTCTCGTTCTTTCCATAAACAGGGAACAATACACACTCATTCCCTGGACAATGTCATTCTCATGGGATCCCTGGCTGGCACTGGGTGCAACATGGAGAATTGGTTCATTGTTGCTTACTTCATTTAACAGATAATGCAGGTTTTGAAGGACTACCAGCTAACAAGTTAAGGCTATAAGAACATTTCTGTAACGTTTCCATTAAGTAGCAAAAACATTACAAATTTCTTATAAAAGTTCTTGAAATGTTTACAACAACAGATGTTGTACATTGCTTGGCTAGGAGAACATTATTCATACTTATTTTTAATTGCGTAACTTTTTAAAATGTCTCATTAACAACCCAAGATTCATTCTGGTATATATATGATGAAATAACATTAAAAACGTTTTACTGCAAAAACTTTGACAACGTTGAGAGAACCTTTAGAGAACGTTTCCTGTTAGCTAAGTAATTGCAGCAGAGGCTACGCTGTAGGGCTGCGTACGGCATATGAGTCTTGCTAAAGGCAACATCTCACTCATTCGTTAATTTGTTGGATATATGTATTCGAACCAGAAACTTTGGTATTACAAACTCACATAATAAACCATTTGATTGCCACCAGCACATTCTATTGCTATCATATTCTGAACAAACAGCTCATGACCAATCAAAATCTCTCTTTCAAATTCTGGCACTTTTCCACTCTTTTAAATACTATCGTAAATATTCTGGTCTTAATAACTTCAATTGTCCTAATACTCTGTGATCTCTTATCATTGCAAATATAACTATACAAAGTATATATTAACAAACCAGGAACACAAGGGCAATAAGTATTAGTAGTTTACACAGACAAGTAAACCATTAATTGTGTATATAGTCATATTTGTAGGTCTGGTACAGTATATATCTCTAATCCTTCATATTGGAGCCTAAGGATATTAAATTTAACAGGAAGCATAACAGGAAAGGACACATTCTTAAAATTTGTTCTAAAAAGGATCAACTGTGAAGGTCTTTGTTGGCCATTTCATCACATCAAGAACAATCAAAATTAAACCAGCTTATTAGAATGACATGCTTTCTAAAATGGCAATTTCAGCAAATCTCAGACGCTTTTAAATTTGCATTTCTCGGCTGTTAGGTACAGTGACAACCCACATACAGACCAGAAAACCTTTAATACGAAAAGATTGCAGAATAATGCATTTCTATGTACTGCTTATGCATCTGTAAAATACGTTGAATTTTAGCTGATGAAACATTTAAGCTCTAAGAATGATGTCATAATATTTAGGTTAATGGGGCGGAACCTAAACATTCCTTATGCTTTTCACCTGCCAATCAGTCACTTATCAACCAACTAACCAGCCAATCACTATCAGTCAAATTGTCTAAACATTAACAAAGGAACAGCTTAATAATGGACATCACCTGTACAGAAACCAGACTGCACACACTTAAAAAATAATCTTTTTTACTCTTTCTGTCTACCACTGAGCAGATCCCCTCAAAACCTCATTAAAAAGATGATGCACTGCAAGAGACAGGATGGAAAGGTGTGAGAGAGAAAGAGAGAGAGAGAGAGAAAGAGAGAGCTGTTTGTGAGACATGGTGCTGTGGTACCAGCAACACATCAGGTTACTCTGAGACTTGAGAATGTGATTTGGGGCTTGTTTTATTTCATATATCAAAAACTTTTCTGTGTAGAGCTGATCTTTTTTTATTAAACTGCAGAAAACTGATCTCTGTATCACTGTCTAAATGGGTCACAGAATTTCCTCTGATTCCAGCCTCTGTCATCATTTACTAACGCTACGCTTTGTTGTTGGTGTTTATATATTGGTTTATAGCTTTGGGCTTTTGGGCTGAGTGACTGCAGGCATTACCTGGTTATTTTGGTCTGAACCTCATTAAGCTCACATCACAAATGAGTTGTTTGGTATCACTGCATGTACAGAACTCCTCTGGTGATCTTAGGCTTTGTTTAAAAAGGTATCTTAACTGCAACTAACTTAATACTTGCTAAATAATGTGTGGTGTACATTCTGTACTGATTACAAATAAAAAAGACACAAAATAGTTTGTAAGGCATTAAACATGCTGAGAGATTGCATTACCATATCAATTTTATTCTGTTTTTCAATGTTTTTACTTTCTGATTATATAATCATCCACATTGTCAGTGTCAATTTTCATATACAGTTAATTTGTAACATATCAATGGAAGATTATCCCATTGCATTGCATTGTGGGATACGCTATTCTGTGCAAAAATTGGACACATTTAGTCTGCACATTTATGTGGCATATAGTATGTACTGCAGGACCAGTTATTTCAATGCTATTCCCGAACATACCATAATATTCATCAATATCTAGAATCTGAGAGCTTGGATGAATGCCTTAGCTTAGCACAGCGCTTTTTGTACTTCTGGCTGCCAGCCTTTGACAAACACAATCTCTTGTCTCTGTGTATTAACAGGAAGTCGGTACATGATGGAGCCACTCATTAATCTTCAAGCACGTTCATTCATTGATGCACAGTCAAAACTCTTGTGTGGAGTTTAAAAGAGGACACAGAGATTCAGGTTCAATCCGCGGCGAGTGTGCGCGCTCACGTTTTACTACACTTCAGTACTGCATTATTGAGAAAAGAGTTCTGTCCTGCTGAGAAAATGCAGGAAGAAAAACATATTGTATTTTGTTGTATTGCTTTCCACTTTTGTTGTTTCCACACTGTTACAGTGGTATTTTTAGCTCATTTTCTGACTCACACCACTTTGGTACAACTACACCGGTCCAGAGCCAAAATAATTAAGAGTGGAGTAACTCTATATCTTTAATTCACTCACTTCAGCTCTTGCGTGATCCCTGCAGGGTTAAGTCAAAAATAACCACAGAATTTCTTGTAGTGCCTTCAGCCTCAGCTAACAATTTACACATTTCCATTAGCAACAAAAACGTTATTTAGAAAGTTCACATTGACCTGTTTTTTGGATGTTGTATTAACATTAACTTTTCATGTACAATTTTAAAAACGTTCTACTAACGTTGCTGCAAATACGTTTTCGATAACTATAAGAGAACATTCTGAGAATGTTCCCCGTTAGCTGGGGCAGCGCAAGTCTTTGTGAAGAGGAATAAATGGTGGGATTGTGCATGTAAACAAATGGTGACTCAGTTATTCACGCCTGATTCTACATTAAAAGATGCTGCCGGCCCATTCAGGAGGCCGCTGTTGGAGAAGCGTGTGCAGTAGCAGCAGCGCAATAAAATCTGAGGCGTGTGCTAAGCACGGGTTTGGATCAATACACATCTGTCTTGAGCAGTCTTCTGCAATGTCCCTCATTGAAATGAAAGGAGTGCACAAGATGATGGAGGGGGTTTGGAACTGGTGATATATGACATAAATATTTAATATTGTTTGTGCACATAAGGCTTCCTATCACAAGAAATGTTATATAAGATAAAAATGGCAACACATATTAAAGTACAAAATAAAATCACCAATCCACTTATCAGTAAAGTAGAAATACTTTATTTTACAGTATTATACAGTATTACAAGACAGATTTAAGATATAAGATGTATTTTAAATAATATATTACAAGTGTTTTGTAGTGATATGATAGAACAGCACAAAATGTTTGTTATTTTAAAAACGTGCTCTGCCTTTGCCAACCAACTCATTGGTAGTTCTTGGCAGGTTGTTTGTTGACCCAAAGCTACTACAAAAAATACTGGAGAAACCCACTTCAGTGACAAAATTTTTTTGGGGCGTGGCTTATTTTTCTTTGGAAATTAACTGGATTAAAAAAAAACTTCAAATCTTGCAGCACACTGACGTTTGAGGGGAGTGGCTAACAGCCCAGACTCCGCCCAAGCATTCAGACTGTAATCTGATAGTAATCTGAGGTACATTTTTGAATATTGATTAAAGATTACAAGGGCACATGATATAGTAATGTGAATGGATAAATCATTGTATTATAAACACTATTATATTCCATAAAAAATAAGAACAGTATATTTTAATTTCACAATGACTTGTGAACACTGGGTGTCTATTGAGAGCACATGGCATTCATTACAACAGCAGAACTTAAACAGAGACTTTGTCACTGTGTATCTGCCTAAAAAGGCTTTACAGTAAAGCGTATGAGAACCTCTGCCGTTGTTTGTTTTGCTCGCAGCGACAGACAGGTGAGACACCTGATGCTCATGAATCCTCGCATGAAAAGATGAAAATGCCCCTGGTTGGTGGCAACGATTCTTCACAAACGCTGAGTGACAGTCAGTGGGCAGAAAATGATACACCGAGGAGGAGAAGAAGAGGAGGGCCCACAAGCAAAAAGATAGAGAGACAGAATAAAAGTTAGGAAACAAGAGAAAATGTGTGGGAGACTTACTCTCTGTCATTCATTCACACTCCAGAGAATGTCTGCAGGGCGGGGGGTGAAAAATGAAAGAGTGTGATTCATGTTTTGTTATCACTCTGTAAATCTCTTAAGGAAGTAAAGGAACTAACCTCGCGCACCTCTCGTTCTTTTGCAGATCTCGCAGACGGAGCGTGACCGCTTGAACGCGCGCGTGCGTATGTGTGTGTGGGGGCGAGAGTGAAAGTGTGTGTGTTTTCACTTCCACATGGCCTCCATGCAGGACGGGGTGAACTTCTCAACTCATCCCTACAGCAAAGTACTGCTGCTGGGGGCCATCGCCGCGGCCTCAGCCTTCGTCGTCACCATCCTCATCGTCGTGCTATGCATTGGGTGTCAGAGGTGAGTTGCACTTGTTGACCTGACAAAGACAAAACAGACATAAACAGTACAGGTCATATAAATATGCAAATCGGTCAAAGATACAAGACACTGTGACCAAACACAGGACATGCAGTAGATTTAACCGCAGATTTTAAACTGCTTTGCTTTTGTAAACAGGCCTGAAATCCTAACACTCCCAAATGCTTAAAAAAATATTGATATTAAAAATGAATAATTTAGTATATTTACATAAAAAATATAAACCACATAAAAAATTGTAGCTCAGCCTGGAATGAAACAAAACTGCAAGATATTTTAACACATAACCATTTTATACAAGAACATTATTTTATTAGACTATTTAAAAATAAATTATTATTTATTTATTTATGTATTTATTTATTTATTTTTTCATTTGGCAGTGAATTCAAGGTACACATATTTTTATCAGGACTTGCCTTCCCCTGGGATTGAACCCACAACCTTCCCAGTCTTTTAGAACAGTATGACATCTAAATGACTTTTTGGTATTATGAATTTCTCCATCACTGAACTACTGAACTGTTCACTTTATACATTAAATCCTGACATCATCACAGGAAGTGTGATCTCATCGCACTCCTGATTGGTGAAACCCAAAGTTAGCCTGTTTTTACCCATCACTGTTCAGCTTGCCTTCGAATAAAGCTCATTCAAATGTGTCATTGAAATTCACTCTGGCCTCTTTCACGCTCACTGTGTCACAAAGGCTGACGGTGACACATCATTTTGACATGGCAGTGATGTTTAAACAGGAAGTGGTTGTGTTGTTTCGCCTCAGCATCTTTGTATTTGCTGTTCCAGCGATGATCCCTGTGTGTGAATACTAATGTTTCGTTTGTCAGGCTACTTCATGCATTTGCTAGCATAAGGACTAAAGAAGAGAAGTATTTAGGGAGTAAAAGAAACAAGATATGATTTTTCCATGCCGTTTTTTCTTTAAAATATTGTAGCATAGATTAAAGTAATGAAATACTTTCTGTATAGCTGCTGTGTAATAATACACATTGCTGAAAACATTACAGAAATAAAATTAAACTGAATTGCAAAACTCTAAAACACATAGATTCCCTGGAAAAAAGAAGATGAGAAAACTAGGAGATAACAGGCGACCTTTCCAATAGTGTTAATATGTATTTTACAGTTGTGGTTTACCAGATATTGACAGTAATCTCAGTCACAGCTTTACTACACAACAAAATCACTCTGTTTCACTCTTCCTGCTTTTCATCATCTAAAGGTAGAATACTTTCACTTTAGACTCTTGCTGGTAATA
>JBAJNP010000636.1:0-84927 GCA_036877545.1 Yasuhikotakia modesta | reverse complement strand
TTTTTGATGTATTCGGAAGCATAACAGGTAAAGTTCAACCATTGTATACTGTACAGTGTTAATGGTGTATTGTTCTAACCTGTGTAGCTTTCCCCAGCAGCAGGTATCAAACCAAAACTCTTGCCTGCAGTGTAGATATAGCCTCCATCAAGAGTTATGACATCAGCTTCCTTGTTCTACAACACAGGAGAATTGGTAACATAAATGCACTTTACCAAAATTAAAAGTCTGTATCAGGTTGTTGTGAACCTCAACAAATTTCTTTTTCAAATAGAACACAAAAATGTAATTTCTGATTAAATCTGTCAACTGTTATCAACATATAAAAAAGTAAACAAGGACTGAGACTGATCCAACATAACAAAACAAACCAAAATACAACATCACAGAAAATTCACAGAAAATAGCAAAAATATTTCAAGTAAAAACTTTTTTTTAAAAAAGACTTTTTTAATTCTTGATTACTTTAATTTTACATACTTGGATTTTTGTCATACAATCCTCCACAGAGGTGCCATAGACACACTTAATCTGGGGAATCAACTTTTTGCTGTTGAAAGCCACGGCCATGTCTGCACATTTTTGCTGCTCTCCATGAGACAGAACACACCAGCGAAGATCAGAGGGAACATCTACACAAACCCACACATTACAAAGAGATATACATTAAAATACAATGTAAAGGAAAAGCTATTTCTCTTTTTGATGGTTTAATAAAGATGCTAATATTTTCACCAGATTGTGAACAGTCTGTAGCTCTGAGTATGTTATAGTATCTTCGGCCCATCCACTCAATATAGTTTTCATATCCAGCTTGGATAAACATTGTTGAATTATCACTAAATAACAGGTTTTCTCCACCAAAGGTTGCTGAGGAGAACAGGGGGAACCCAGACTTTTGCTACAGTAAAAGAAAAAACACAGATAAATACATGATGCCAATAATGTCATTTCTAAGTCTTCAGTGCAGTAATGGAAAATGACCATACCAGCCCCTCACGCAACATGTTATAAACCACCGAAGTGCTGATGTCATTGTGGACCACAATACCCCTGGATGGAACTCTTGCCAGATGGCATTTCTCATAATCCCTGACTGAACTACGAGTGCCGTCCCGACACAGGAGCTGATAGTCGTTTGAGTGCAGCCCCTGAGCCCATGAATCCCCTTGACCTGAGAAACAAGTTTCATGGTTCTTATGTCACATAGAGATCATCAAAATCTCTTATTCTGCTTTCTGTGCACATTTCCTAAAAAAAAAATTATTTTCACAATGTCTCAATGTATTAAGAGTCTAAAATTTACCATCAGTGTTTTCTCCTACAGTGGTGTGCTTCACAAACGCAACATCTCCTGCACCATCAACCAAACACCTGCAGAACCCGAAACAACGGCTAACTGACACAACATACCTCAACATTTCATACCATCAATGCAGTGACAAATACAGCATCACTTAAAGTTGGTTTTGGTATTATTTGGTATTTATAGTGACTATGATTAATTTGACACTATGATGTGTATAATAATATGGCACCTGAATGCTCCATTATATGAGTAGTATCTCTCATTGTTGCTTTCTTCACACTTGTATTTTCCTGTCCCATCTCCAACACACAGCTCACACAGGGACGCTGGGTCGGACTGAGCCCCCGGGACACAGCTGGCATTGAAGAAGTCAGCAACCCCTTAGAACAGATGGAAGCCACAAGTTACTTTTCCATCTGATAAAAGCCAAATCAATCAGGACAGTTTTAGATAAGCCACATCAACAGCAATGACGTACCTTGAGAAAAGTCACATCCCATTGCAGACATCATTCCACTGTCTATCAGATACCCTACAGGGACATTCCAGCCAACTGTGCGATGCTTGCCTGTGTGACAAGACTTCTTCCCCTTAAGATTGTTAATGTTGATGACTGAATTTGACCTTTTTACAACAGCAACACCATAGTAAGTTATTCCTTTTCCTGTGATCATTAAAAAAAACAGACTTAATTAATAATAATTTAAAGTTTTCCTCATAAACATGAATCACAAACAGGGTCAGTCCATCTCGCCAGTATGTTTATAATCTCATAAGTTAAAATGAGACAATGAAACACAATCAAATACAGATAAAAACATTTACAGTTTATTATCAACTGAATTATGCCTTTTATCTCTGTCAGGTCTGTCATTTTACCAGAGTCCAAAGGTAGTATTATCTATTATCTACAGTCACACTGACATATGAAATAAAGCCATGAGATGAGTAACATACCATCAGCTCTAGATTCTCCAGCAGCAATTCTGAAACTGGCTTGCTTGCCAATGTCATATATTTCTTTAACATTGGCGGAAAATGCATCAACTTCATTGTTCTGTCAAAGAGCAAATCCTTTAAAATTGCGTATGTAAAACATTGTTATTAACAACAACAACAATAATAATAAAAATATGGGTTGCCAAAGACATCATGAACGGAAAAGGAAGAAGAAAAACATTATAATAATAAAAAACCTAACAATTGCAATTAGCCTTTTCGGGACTTCATCACTAATACAAACTAAATAAAACAATTTCCCAATGGCCTAATTTAAGTTGTCCAAGTGCGAAGCATTTTAGTGTCATTTGATACAAGATCCCGGGGTGAGATATATATCTCTCCGGGGTTTTTTCGGTTATTTTAGTCATGAATTAATAATCCTCACTATCTACATTTTACATTAAGCATCTTCCTACATGTAGGGAAAGTTATGTGAGCAAACCATTTAAAGCAATGTACTTACAGTAAGTTTTTGACCGCATTCGGCTTTAGATGAGACGGGGACGCAGCGCAGTGTTGGTCTGATTGCCGCGTTACTAAAGGCCTGAGCCATGGCTTTACATTTGGACTCTTCCTCGGGCGAAATAGTGCACCATCTTATCGTACTCTGTCCTGACACTGCACGAAATGATTTACAATGTTATACTTACAATTCCTATTATCCAACGGTTAGCGCTTAGGAACGGCGCATGGATGGTTATACATCTTATCCCTAATGTTCGCTTAACGTCGTAAGTCTCTTACCGAAATGCGTGACGGCGAGCAGAACGCTTAGAGCAGTCCAAGTGTCCATCTCTTCCTCCTGGGTGCGCAGATATGTGGCCGTTCAAGAGTTGTAGATTTATATCTGAGAGTCTGTTTCAAAGTCCAAAACACAGCTCAGCCCTTCGACATTGACAGGAGATGGCTGTATGGCACCTTACCATAAAAGATTTTGAAATATCTCTGCAAGGTCGGTTTTGGGGTTTATAGACGGTGTAATGTGACTAGGCATGAGGTTTTGCCTAGGCTTAAAACGGCACGTTCAAGAGACGGGCTGAGGTCCAAGGTGCACACAGAAGGGTCTTTCATTCTTGGAAACCCCACCTTTTCCATAAGAGGAAAAAACACGGTCTTCTCTAAGGACATTCAGTGTCATATAAACCCAGGTAAAAAAAACATGAAAATGTTAAAGAGGGACTGGCAACATTATAGGTTGCAGTTTGTTTAAATTTTTGTGACTGCATAGAATTCACATAATGAATATGTAACATTTACATTAATGAATTTGGCAGACACATTTATCCACAGCGAGTTACAGTGTATTCAGGGTTTTCATTTTTATAAGAACATGTGTTCCCTCGGAATTGAACCCACAACCTTCTAGCTGCTAACGCAATGCTCCATCAATTGGGCAAGATAAGATTAACATAATGAAAACCATTTATTAAATTACCTAATTTTTTTTAAATCAAGCCAAAAAACAATATAGTCATAGAGCTTTCAGAGCAATCTCAGCTAAGAGCTGCCACAAAGTGTGGACAAAGTAGACAATGAAGCGACTGTCTTCTGAAATAATTTGAACTAAGATATACAGCCATCGCTTCACAAGCCTGGAAAAAATGTTCAGTGCAGCAATTGTGTTGAGTAAGGAAACACATCTTATCCATGTGATAATTTTTTTATGTTCCCAAATACTTCATCATTGTCAGTAATGACCAAACAATTACTGCTTTACAACAGGATGAAACCATGTTTTAAGACCATCAAAAAAAGCATTCTAAGCTATAATACACCACAATCCACTGACATCCGGTTGTGTTTACAGTTTACTGTTGTAAAACAATGTGGAAATGAGCATATAACTGCTAGAGATAAATATGTTTTGATTGTAACTTACTGATGTAGCCTGACTTGTTGCCATTGGGTCTTCATTATTTTAAACAAAACAGAGGACTGTTTGGTGGCTAATATACTAAGAATAACTGAATTACCTTATTTGTATTAATAACAGTATAAAAAGATACATTCATAAACACCATATATGAGAAAGAAATTTATTAGCTGTTCTCCTCTGACAAATGGAATCAATCAAGTTGGCAGATTATTTACATAATCCAGTCAAAAACGTGTTAGAAAGCCGTGGTGACAAGTCAGAGAAGCGATCTTTTGAAAAACAATCATCTCCGAGTAACTTAAGAACGAAAAGGGAACGCTTAAGTGCGCCCCCTGGTGGAGAATTAAAGGCTTGCGTTAGAGAGTGGCAAAGCAGATCTCTCTTCAACTATGAGCAACCAACAAGTTCACAAACACGGAGGCAAGAATCTACTGTACTAGCCTCTAGCGTTTACAAATCATGCTAACTCTGACATTTTCACAACCTGTGCTGAAAACTGAAAAAAGGCCCTCTCTCCTGCTTCTCATTCATATTTAATTTGTTAAATTGACTATTGCTTGTACAAATCATGCGTCACACAATAAAATAAATATGACATCACTACATATGAGAGAGGGCTGAGAACTACAATACTGCCAACTTGAGTTTTCATATCAATTGAACATGACCATTTAGCCCAGGTGTCCAGTGACAGTGTCTTTTGCATAAAAAAACAACCAAGAGTAACAAAAGAAATGGTGCTTAAAGTGAAAGAAAATATATATATCAATTTATATTTACTTCTATATACATACACACATATTCATACGCATGTATGTTTGACATTATAAAGAAAATAATTCCCATAAGTGTAGTTTAATTAAAGCTCAATATAGACTTTTATTATAACAAAATAGGCAGTATACTGAGGGTTGAATATACATTACAATTTATACTCTCTTATTTGCATTGCTGTTTCTTTAAGTAAGAATATGTCATCACCTGGATTTGAAAAGATAATTGTAATCTGTTCCATTTTTTACCCATACTAAAAGCTACTCCCATATGCACCTTGATTAAAATGTACAGAGACCTTTAAGACAAATAGACTTTTTTTTATAAAAAGAAACTTGTGCCAAATGATTTTGTGCACTTGAGATCAGCCAGTGCGCTGCTAGATCTTGCAAGACAGATGAAAACAAAAGTAAAAACAAACAAAACAAAAGTAATATGGTGGATGTAATTCATGTAGCTCAAATCTGTCTGACAAAACCATAAAATGTTAATTGATGACACAATAGTCCAAAACATGCTGATAGTGCTGAAACGTGCAAAGTGTTGCCTCTCGTCTTTTCAGAGTGCAGAGAAACAAAAAAGCCTCATATTAGAGAAAAAACAAACAAATTAATATGTATATGATGCATTATCTCATTCTTTTGCCTTCGAGTAATTCACCTCCCTTAAACATTAAGGAATCTGTACCATATAATCTGTCCGGTAAAGCCGCAGGTCAGGCATCTCTGATCTTGAGGACGAATGCAGAGATCGGGATGCAAGTTCTAGACAGCAGTCTCACAGAGAGGCATGAGAAACCAGTGGCTGGAAACACCACCAACATCCCAAGCCTATCCAATGAAATCGCATTTCCGGTGCTTAGGGGTCAGAAAGCCAGTGCAAGCAGCAGGCCAGGTTAGTACAAAAAAAATACAGAAAGAAAAAAAAAGTACAAAAAGGTTTAAAGAAGGGTGTTTATGTTTCCAGCCATCTCACAATTTCTCTTTGGCTGGGACCCAAATGTATGGTCCAGACTGCTCCTCGATGATTTGTTTCACTTGGTTGTAGATCTCTTCTAGTGTGTCCCCCTGTACGATGCCTGAAGGAGAGAAATAGGCGGGTATGTTCATAAGCAACTTTCATATGTCTAGTTCTAATTAGGTTCTAAGCAGAACTATAGTTCTAAGTAAATAGATTGTTCACCTAAATGGGGCTAATCATTTTTGCTCTTATTTAAGAAAGCTGTTTTTACAGTTACATAATCTATACTACGTAAAAAAAATATCAGAAAATAGCTGAGGCTAAAAGCTTGAGAAATGTTTTTGTAAATATGAAATTACACTTAATTTTTTCTGAAAATTCATAACCTCATAAAATCATGATAAGGATATTGGCCTTGAGTTGTACATGAATGTGTATTTACGTATCACAAACAGAAAACACAAGAAGGCTGTTTTGGAAACAATGTTCTTACCTGTGAAGTGCTCCAGAAATTCCTGCTCCAGCTTCATGGCTCTCTCATACGTCTTCCTGGCTTGTTCCTCCAGAAACCTCTTATTCATCTCTCTGAGGTGAATACAGAGGAACTGTTAGTGCCTTCACTTTATAGCCAATAACTTAACAATTATCAAGCTTAGCATCTGTTGTGTGTCTGACAGCATGCAAGATTTAGCGAGGCGTAGAGTTCTATTGTAAATAAGGTTTAATTTCCATTTTCAAATTTATATCATTTTCTTCATTACAAATAATATATACATATCTATCTTATCTCGTGTATAAAGGAGTCAACATGCTTTATCAAAAAATACTTGTGACAAATGATCAACAAACATATCAGTGATTCTTCTCCTAAATCTCAAAGTCCAAAATCTTCTGCTAATTTCCTAGTAAATTAGACTGTTGCAAGTAGCTAACAGAAAATATTCTCAACAGATTATAATATACAAAACATTCTCCATAGATTATAACCTACAAAATATTCTCCACAGATTTGGGTTTCACAAACACAGCAATGGGGAATAGCTGTGCTAACTGGAGTCGTTTGATGGCGTTGCCTGAGACATCCAGTATGCAGTGTTTGCCCTTAAAGAAGAATGGAAAGAGACTGTCAGACAAAAAATAGTGCAAGATGCAAATCTAAAGGTCATATGAAACACTCACACAAAATGCTTTTTTATTACAGCCATAAATTTCTTTATTACTTCCTAACGGCGCTGAACTCGCTTACCTTTTCTGCAACTTCTCGTACCGACTGCACGCTTGTCCCATATAGATGGTTGTTATATTGTCCGGCCTCAATGAACTTATGGTCCTGAATGTCTTTTTCCATTTGCTCCCGTGAAATAACAAAATGGTAGTCTCTGCCATCGACCTCATAGTCTCGCTTTGGTCTAGTCGTGTCTAGCAAAAACAGACAACAAACACAGATAATGAAGGCAGCATTCATAAGGAGGCACAGTGTATGAGGCAAAGAACTGTTTATTAGTTACTCACGGGGAACACATGATCCAAACTTGTCAGGAAACTCTGAGATCAGATCATCATTGATTCTGTCTTTCATGGGTCCGAGAATAATGACTGGACGAGTATAATTCACTGCAAACCACAAATATAATATAATTCACTGCAAACCACAAAAATAGTATAATTCACTGCAAACCACAAATATAGAATAATCCACTGCAAGCCATGAAAATAGCCTTAAAATCTGTCATAGTATCATAGTAACTAATTTACTAATTGAATGTATACATTTACTAATCCATCACTAATTTACTAATTTGTAGAGTAATGAATACTAATTTACAATACTTATCACATTTCTATATGACACTCACCTTCCTGTTGCATAACTGTCTCATAGGAGAGAACGTACTCTTCCTGTCCACCTAGTACAGATAAAAAAACACTCAAATGAATTTAAAATTCACTATGTACTATATAGTTACAGACAGCTGAGGGTGAAGTGTGTAATTTCTGCACCAATAATGTTGCCATTGTTAAGAAGGGTTACCAAACGCTCCCTTGTCTTTCATTGGCTTGACCAACAGAAATGTTGTCCCAAATTTTCACTATTGGTAGAGCCAGTGGTGGTTTAACCAATGGTGCAAAAGTTGAAAAATTAGACACTTCACCTTTAAGAAAAAACTAAACCATAATGCAGTCACAATTACGCAGATGAAATGAATAAAAATAACCTTTATTTCTTAAATGTTATGAGTTGTAAAGCAATGAAAAGCATCTAGGAATTCATGATCAACAAGGCCTTGTAAATACATAAAATTAATCTATAGAATTAAAACCAGATGGCATTGCAAGCTGTCCATTTGTATCCATGACAACTCTTTACATCTGAATGGGATTTCTCTTGAATATCTTATTCAGTCACCCAATAAAACAGTCACTGCTTTTCATACATGCTGTTGTTGTGAACAGTAGTCTCTCATTGTACAGTATAAGCACTGTATTCAGATAGGCTTGATATGAGAGCATGCAGCATTAGATAAAAGTTCAAGAGCTTTTTCAGACCACTCAATGTAGCAGCCCTGGTTTATAAAACTGTACAAATACATAGGATGTTTGAATGATGTAATGTTATTTGAAGGTAATATTCTAGGCCATAAAGAGTTGTGCCCTTGGCCTGTTCACTAAGCAGCTATAGGTGCAAAGATAAGGAAGTCAGTAGCTGTATTGCCACATGAACAACCCACAATTCAATAAACTATAAAGAACAGCTGAGAAAACATTTCCTCAGTCATGGCAATTTACATGATTAATTACATAAAAATTACTGTGATTTTATTATTTCGTCACACAATATTTCGTTATTTCATTTTTTAATATTTGCTTTGTTCTGTTTAGAACAGTTCTATAAATGTTTTTTTTTTCAATTCTGACCCTGATATTCCACAATCTTATGCAAACACATTTGTATATCAAATAAAAGAGAAGTTTTTAACATAGAGGGAATTAAACATTCAGACCTATGAGGTTTAAAAATATACATTGAAATCTGAGGAATAATAATGAAAGGAAACAAAAGGGAACACACACTTACGGTAACTACTTTCACTATCGCTGGCATTAGAAGTTACATGCTCTGAAACAATAAAAGGGGAAAATAAACACCACTGACACAAACACACACAGATTTCAGCCTCTTGCAGAAATCCAGTATGACAGATGCAACACTAGGATCTTCACCAGCAGATGGCAGTGTTAAGAAACTGGATATTCTTTCCTGTGAAAGAATATTTTCCTTCTTCCTTTCAGAAGCATCTTTCAATTGCTATGTTTAGATGCCTGGGCTGTATGAAGCATTTTAGATTGAGTGACAGCGCACAAGGAAGTCTTCCAGATTGTTCTTAACACAGTCATTGTGCCTTGAAATTTGATGGACAGAGGGGTTCCACTCCACCACCTAGAAGTATCTCAGAAAAGCAAGCCAGAAAAAGACACAAACACTAAACAGTCATGGAAGATTGAAATAACGTTCTTTACATATGCAATGTTTTGATTTAAAATTCAAACTTCTGACAATTACAACATTTGTGTTTGTGTGGAATCCGTTCAACATTAAAATGACCTCTGATTGTTTCTTCCAATGCAGAATTGTAGCAGTAACTAGATTTTACGTCTCCTGAAGAAAATGTCAGTCGTGCTTGCCACTGCCAGCACTGACTGGCACAATGATTGGGTGTTGCCAGAGTGTTGCTATGCAGTGGAGTGTTCTAAAGAGTCAGAAACTCAAAAAAGCCCACCCCCAAGGTTAAATTCACCCATTTTTCAATTACAAAACCGTTAAGTCTGACTGCTTAGTAAATTAGGAGAAACATTATAAATTACATGCCAAACTTTAATACTTAAGGTCAGAAGGGTCCAAAAAATGTTAAATCCCATCTTAACCCCAAGGATACGCCCTTTATCCCCTTCATAGGTGCAATGCCTTTATAATGCAAATGTTGTTAGGAGAAGCAGAAATGGGAACCATAGATTTGCATCTTGTCATACACTGTGTACAAGGGTTTAAAGCTATCCATCCAGACCAAACAAAGGTTTCCAAACACAACACACAGAGAACCAAAGATTCTAAATGGTCATTTTTAAGGGATTGTGAAAAAAATGTTGGGTGATGTGAGTCTGGGTGGGGCTTGTGGGGGATAGGTCTGCTATAGCCTTTTTGGACTTACTCAAGCCTTTGTCGTCACTCAGGTCCTGTGGAGCAGTCAGCAGAGAGCAAAAAACAGGAGAAAACCACAAAAATAACAATGAATACTAAAACAACATATCTGGTCTTACCGTTGAACAAACCTCCTGCCCTGCAACAAACCCTGCAACAAATCTGTTTCAATGATCAACAGGCCAGATGTCGCTCACACATCCTGTCACCATCATTGCATCATTTAAATTCGATGCCCTGGAATGTGTGTAAGGTTGTTGCACAGGCAGGAATTTTGTCCAGAGATGTGTCGGGTGTACCTGTGTAATACTACCCTGTCCTGTACTGCCCAGTGTCCACAGCTAATGTACTTACGGTCCACATCGCTCGTTTCCTGCTCGCTGACATCCTTGTTCTTGTAGAAAGTAAATTTTCGTGAAAAGAGGCTCTTTTTACGCTTGTCATTGAGTGACTGCTGAGAAGGAAGGGGTGGGGTGGAGGAGGTGGGGAGAACAAAAAGATAGAACAGATGGAATGGTGTTGGGTAAACAAATGCCCTACTTAAAGGGATAGGTTACCCAAAATATATTTATTTCCATTATTTACTAACTCTCCTGTCATTCAATATCTAAATGACCTTTTTCTTCTGTGGAACACAAAAGGAAATATTTTTTGAGAAATGTCTCAGTTGTTTTGTGTCCATACTATTTTGTGCCAGTGTTCTTTTTAGTGTCCCTCAGAAGCAAAAAGTTACACAAGATGGTAAATACACAATGGAAAAAAATATTTTTGGGTGAACTACTCTTTTAACAGATGCCCATGTTACTTTTTCTGTGGCCATCACCCACCAATAAATTAATGCCAAAATGACCACAAACGTTTGTAAAATGGTAAGAAACAATATCTTGGTTTGGAGATGGCAACAGATGCAGCTGAGATTATGAGGGATGACTGACCACCAGAAAACAACCCTGGAGATCCCACAACCACGACCAACAGCTATAAGACAGCAGGCTCTCAAAAAACACTCAAGGGCATGCAGCTATCAGACCAAAGACTCAGTCTCCAAAAATTGTAGTGTTTGGACACAAATTATACATACATTGACTACTGAGAACATCACAAGGAAAGCAAAGTAAGCCACCATGCTGGTGAAATGCAGATTGAAATCAATGGCAAGCGTATTTTGTATATATTAAAGTGTGTGATGACATAAGACATAAGATCTGAGTGGGTTTTTCCAGTATAAGAGATGTTTACTAAATAGAACTATGTGGCACAGGCTTGATGAGTAATTGTCACATGCTACTAGGAATTCTCT
Organism: Yasuhikotakia modesta; assembly: GCA_036877545.1. NCBI lineage: Eukaryota > Metazoa > Chordata > Actinopteri > Cypriniformes > Botiidae > Yasuhikotakia > Yasuhikotakia modesta. Next base: position 73,508 of record JBAJNP010000636.1, on the reverse strand, counting down.
CATGGAAAAGTCTTGTGAACACAGGATTAGTACACTACAAAATGTTAAAAGAGATTTTAATAATTTCACAGACAGAGATCTTTAAACAGGCACCTCATTTCTGATGGAAGATTAATCACATGATCTAAAAAACATGCATGAGTTTAAACTTGCCAGCTATGTGAGAACAGTTTTGGCTTTGAATTGTCACGCCAGAAAAAGGTGCAACAAAATCTTGTTAGCACTCCTCTAAAAATAGCATAATATAACAATGTTTTTAAATCAGGCAACAAAACTTAATCATAAAGTTTCCTTTTCTCTTTCAAATGAGTAAAGTTATGATTATGTCAGTGGCGTGACTCCAAAATACAAGCAAGCAAAAGGACTTTTATTTTTACACACAAGGCTAGTTTATAATTCATTAGTTTATAAACTACTACTGTGTCAGTTTTGCAAGTGCATTTGTGTCATGCCACAGAAGGTAAATATTTGAGCAGGAAACACTTACCGCTTTGTCTCGAGTCTTGGAGTTGAATTTGACTGTTTTTAATCTGGCTCGCTCTTTTCTCTCAACCCTAAAGATAAAAGAAACAAATTTAGTGCCAAAATTTGACCACTAATACATTACAACTGCCCTGGGATGAATATTATGGAGGCTAAACGTATGTAGAAGAATTATGCTAAGACACAGGAAATTGACAAAGTTTTGCAAAAACCACTGAGGTTAAGGTTGACTACTTACTACTAGGTAAATGGTCAATCTCAAATGTCTTTGGATGACTTGTGGATGACAAATAAATGCAACCTAGTCTTTGCAGAGCTATTTAAAATGTGCAGAATTATTCACAGCGATTTTCACACACAGGAATTCCAACTTGTTTCTAACAATACAGCACTGTCTGCCCCATGTGCGTCAAGACCTATCAGTTCACAAGCGTCAGGAGTGAGGAGACAAGAGAGGCAAATTTTTAGAACAAGGCGAGAAGTCAATTATCAACTTTCCATCCGTGTACATACGGGTGGAGAAACTCTCACAGCATAACACATCAGCACTATAGAGTGAGGCTCTAATTAGACTTTATAAAATAAGCTAAACCCGTGACCTCCACAAATTTAGAGCATAGTTCAAGTGCTCCAAAATCTACGAAGTCTAACATTTGACTGTGCTCACTTATCTTGAAACTGTTTTACTGTGGTACTTTTTGATGTGTTAAGTATCTTTCATTTATGCATGAAACACTAGTGAAACAACACTGGGGAAATAAAAAATTAAACGCATAAGAGAAGTTAATGTTGTTTAGGAATTCTTCCAAAAGACTGATTTCGGCATTTTGATGTTGTGCTTGCCTATGCAAAAATTGCTTACCTCTAAAAATGTGTCTTAGGTCCCTTTACATTCAGTTTTTACATTTACTCATTTGGCAGAGGCTTTATCCAAAGTGACTTTCAGTGAATTGAAGGTATTCGTTTTTATCAGTACTTGTGTTCCCTGTGTTCGATCCCACAACCTTTGCACTGCTAACACAATGCTCTACCAGTTAAGCTACACTATTTTTTATATGGTTGTGCTTTGTCCTGCCACTTCAAATGCAAGAGTGCATCATGGATAAACGGCTCCTGTTCTCAAGAAAGAACAGATGCAAGTCACGATGCATTGCCTGCAAGCTGGTAAGCCTTTGTAGTGTTTGTTTTGTTTTCAATTCAATTCAGTAAATATTTTAATATAGTTTATCCCTGCAAATAAAGGTACAACTGTAGCTAAAAGTACAGTGTCAAGTATGAAATTTCTTGGATGTCATTGTCAATGTGTGCTCACCTCTTATTTATAAACTATCATAAGGAAAGAGACATATGAGTTGTGGGGAAAAAAAAAGCGTATGAGTTGTGGGAAATGTGGCACTGAGTCAATTGTGGTGAAGAAGAGCTATCATCATACAGTATGTTCTGGAATGACAGGGGTGGAGCCAACCTCTTTTTGCTGGGAATGACGCCCATCTCGCCATCTGGAGTCACATGCCTCGCCTGCCACCATTCCTCATCGGAGGCATTCAGGACATGTAGGATGTCGCCGAAACGGAAGTTCAGCCCCTGACTGGGGAGGCCAGAGTCCTTTGCTATGTCATAATCAAACAGGGCTCTGGAATACAAAAGCAAGCAATTACACACTGATGAGTAAGACTGTATGAGCATTCATTTCTCCAAATAAAGAGACAGGTGACTCAACAGAAATAATTTACATTGTATCTTTTGTCTATTTAATGAATGTAAAAGATGTTTTTAGTTCCTAAAATACTGTATAATTTGTCTGTGTGTGTCCCATGAAAGACACTCATTCATATTAGGAATAAACTGATTCAGTATTTCATTTTTGGGGTGTACTATCCCTTTAAGAGCCAAATGTACTATTGAACCAACAGTGGTGCAGTTAGATTTGTAACAATGTATAATATAGGAAATATATAGCACAAAACAGCATGTTTTTTCCTGTGTTTACTTGGTTGTCCCTCATTAACCACAGACCCTGTTTACACCAACTATTAACATCCATCTTAAGGGTCATTATTACTAATGCTCAGCCAAGACTCATTACTGTTTACACCAGGTATTAATGGGTCACAAATGCTGAGGTCCTGAGGCTTGAGGCTACTACTCACCAGAAATTCATTGATGGTATTTGGTTTTATAACTGCATACATCATTTAATATGTCACTGTGTTGCTGTATGCTGGTAAAGCACAGAAAAGGCCCAGTAAATTGAAGTGTTCGTCTGAAATAGGCAACTTAATAAGAATGACATTTTGAGCAGAACACATATTTGTTATTTTTGTCGAGCACCCATATAAACTAACCTTTATAAATGTATGTTTGATCTAAAAATAATAATGAACTACACATTAATAAAGCCACACATAACCAGCACACCTAAAAATCCTTGTTTTGGTGCCACACATGATAGCTTTTTGATGCAATTTCAGACCACCAAATATGGTTTGAGTAATCAAACCACATTTTGGCCCTTAAACAACCTGTGATAAAATGCATGTTAAAACCATATGAACTACAAGCTGGTTAGCCAATCATATCAAAGATTGTTTATTTGTTGAATTCTTAAAGTACAGTAATTAAAGTCTGACTGAAAAGGTCAGAGGAAGGTCATAACTGTTTTAGACCAGCTTTTCTAACATTAAACATTTACATGGGCAAACTGAAGGAATAGAATATGTCCCTTTAAATCAAAGGCAGACGTTGCAGTAAGAGAGCCCTTCAGACTGTGCACACTTGAGCTTCTATGAATTTTAAGCAACCATGAAGATGTTGAAACCATTCTGTAATAAGAAAGTTCACTTTTATCCTACGAATCAAGTGCGCTAAGACTGATTAGCCTACAGACAGATTCTGTGAGCTGTTAAGTAGGCCACTGCTGCTCAGTGCCTGTGTATTTAAGAGAAATGGAGCTGAAGTAACTAGCCTTGCAAGCTCTTAGACTAGCTTGTCTCTGTTTCCTCATCAATAATGAAACACCCTATGATGATGTCAGTGGACCTGGCGAGTTTATGAGGATTTAATGACCACACAAAGACCAAAGTCTCCATATGCTCAGCAGCACATTAAGAACTTTTGTTTTGCATATCAGGAATGTGCTGCAGATATAATGCAGATTATTTCTGTATAGTCTCAATGTAACTAAAAGTTTATTTCTATTTCTATAATTTTATAGCTGTCTGTTAAATCTTCTTAAAATCTTACAGGATAATATTAACATCAATATTTAGATATTCTAACAAAATACTCAAACCATGCAGATCTAGATTTAATGAAATATGAGAACTTAAAACCAATTATACTGAGGGTTGCAGACATATGGTCAGGAACACTCGTACCTCCCGGATTTTTAGTGTCTTTCACAAATTATGGTTATAACTTGACCACAAATGTAAAAACAACCACAAATTCTTTAATTTCATAAAGCAAAAGTTGATAATAACACACCAGAGCCTCACTCCAATTCATTTATATCAACATTTGCTTCATTTGCTACGAGTCATAAATTAATTCCACACACTATGTCAAATGTTTTGCAACCTTCAACTGTGTTTTGAAACAGTTCTGAAACACTTCAATTTCTTAAAAAAAGGTACTGAGGCTTTTAAGATTCATTAAGCTCCATAAATATATAATATATGATTTACTATATGGCCTCTGCTAAAGCTATACGATGCTTTATGCAGGAAGAAAAGAAAAAAAATGCAAAAAAATTCATTGTAGTGTTTTATTCACTGCTAATCATTGACTGTGACGCTTAGCATGCTTGTGCAAAGAAAAACGGTTATGTCCTATTTTTGAACAAACCATTCTGTTGAGTTAAAGATCATGTCAACAAATCAGTTGGTCAGTTTACAAAACCGGTCTGAATGAATTGTTGACTTGTTGGACTGATACAGTTACTTGAGATTAATTTCTTATAATCTAATAATCTTAATGTCTTAATAATCCAATAGCAGCAGTTCGCAACAGCTTGCTAAGGGGAGGAGTTATTCAACAACAAATCTCATCCTGTTGACTTTAGGAGACTATCTGTTAATGAGATAGGAACAATTATTATATGACTAAGTTGATGAGCTGTATGAACAAATTTTAGGGTGTTTTGGATCCTTTTAAAAAGCTATAAATCAAGAACATTATGTTTTTGGAACAATGGGAGTGTAACAAAAGAGAGAACAAAAGAGTGTAAGTGACTGAATAAAATAATCTTTTCTCTTGCCTGTTATTTGAGTGAAGTGTTTTTAAAAACACATACATAAACGTATGTAAATCCGGTTTCTAACTATAGCTAGCAGAATATTATGGGCTGAGCTCATACAGCTGAAAAATCACATCAGCTTGAACACCCATGACTACTGCAAGCTTCTGTAGAAAATCCAGAGCCCAAAGGCTTCACAATCCTCTAAATGTCAAAGCTATTCCTGTTAAAACACAACAGGCTTGTTTTAAGCAACCTGAGAGCTGATGAATAAGAAACAAACTAAAGTCAAAGGTTCAGTAGCTTTGATTCAGTCGTTTCGTTTTGTTTATCTCTGTACTTTTAACTGCAACAGACATTCTAGTGAGTAATGAGGCACTGGAAAACAGGAAGGTGAAAAGACTGACAATGGATCCAAAAACGTAGTGAATGCTTGGCCAGTACATATGGAGCCCATCATGTCTCCACTCAGTGCTAGTGATTCAATTTACTGTCTAACTACTGGCCTGAATATTTTGTTAAGTGCAACTTCAGAAAATGACACACTCACACAAAGCACCATCTATGATGCAATTTGCTGCAGAAAATGTTAACCATTTCACAGAAGATAATAGTACTTAGGCCTATATAAACACATTACTGTATGTTTTATGAGGTATTATATAGGAGGTTTAAAAATGTGTTTACTATTATATATAGAGAGAGGATTGGTTAGGATTACAACTAATTTAAAATAAATGTGCAAAAATGGCATGAGAAAAAAATCTTTCTACACTTTTAATAGTTCACTTCTTTGCCAGATCATATTTACTTGCATTCATTGAAGCACATAGAATGTTTTTATAACATTCACAAAGGCTGGAATTATGGATCAGGCCAATTTTTAGTTTATGCTTTCATTGAAATTGTTAGGTTGCTAAAATAATTTTGTAATAAAAATGTATTAAATGTTTTAAAGAATATCAAGTGGGTTTCTAAATACTGTGCAGCAAAAATAAATTAAAAATGTGTCTAAAAATGTGAAAACATTCAACCTGACCGTGAAAAGTGCTTATAGCAGTGCCACTGTGCCACAGTGCTGAGGATTAAGGATCTAAGCTTGTTGGAAGATGAAATATAACAGGCAGTAATTGGCGGAGCTCACCTGACATACAGAGTCCTCTTCTGACTGGTCCGCAATGAGCCGGAGCCGGAACTAATACTGCTGTTCATCATCTGCTCCCGAAGATCATGGATTTTTGCCTCAAATCGACTGTACTCTGTTAAAAAACATAGAGAACAACATCACACAGGAAGAGCTAACAGCTGCTGCTAGGAAGAGATAGCCAACTGCTGGATTTTTATTACTGATGGAAATGTTGGGAGAGAGAGATGGAAAATTGGTGGAAAAATTAAAAAAAATTTAAAATCCTGGATATTTCTTATAGAGACACTCAACAAGAAGTTCCAGTTTTTACAAAAGATAAAGAGTTTTTAAATAATATTTATGAAATACATTGTTTTATTTATGAAAAGATTTATGAAATAAATTGTTACTGAGTATAACAGACGTATTATTGAATACATAAAAATGTGTGTATAAAAATGTATTTTATTTGGCACTAACTCACGTGTGAGAGGTACTGTTGTGGAAATTAATCTTAATATATAAGATTCATTAAACATTATGTTACAGAGTAAGACAGATGTTTATTAAAAATAAACATTTATTTTACTTGGCACAAAATGTTATTTACAATTTTACTAGGAGCTAGTTGCTATTATTTTACATTGCGTTTTAAATCTCTCATATGTAGGCGGCCAATGCTTGACAGTATATATGTACATGATGCAAACAAAAATTTTAGAGGGAGGAAGCGAGAGAGAAATGGAGAGAGAGAGAGCGAGAAAGAGAGAGCGAGAGGTGCGTGTGGTCTAAATGAGGTCTGATCGAGGTCTGTCAAGTATGGGACTTACAGATGGATGAACACACATTAAAGAGCAGGCAGATGCATAATCATATGCACAGCTGTGCAACCCATAAAGTGTCAAGTCTTATTAAATACGGTGGATCTGTTAAAGCATCATCTATTCCCAGGACACTGTGTGAGGAGAGTTTGTTCACGCTACACAGACACAGCAAAAATGTTCATGAATTATTCAGTGGTTTAACCCACTTTGTGCTTCTAGTATTTCCTTCTGTTGACCTTAGTAAATGCAAGAGAGACATTCAATCTATAGGGTACAGTGTTATAGCCTCAGACATTACAGTATATACTAAACCAGGAGTCCTAGCATACAAACTTGTATTAGCAAATAAAAAAACCTTCGCATACTTCATACATGTTCATTGAAGCACTAGGACAATGTAGAATACATAAGGTAAATAATCCACATGAAAAATAACTACATCACACATTATAAAACATACAAAACACATTGCAAACAAACCGCATTTTAAAAGCGCCACCAAAGAACACTTCAATCTCCTGCCACTGAAAACTTCAAATGCAATCTCCAGCAAACCCCCACAAACCCCCCTCACTACAAATAAGTGTTAAAACGAGAATAAAGTAAATCTGCATACTTACAGACTCTTTCCTCAGAGCCGTGCAGAAGTCTAGAGAGAAGATGAGTGTTTGCTGAGTGGCTTTATCCTTTTCTGCATCTACTTCTCCAAGTGGGAGTTTAATTATGTTGTGGTGCTGAAGGACAGCTCCCAAATCACACACAGCTGCTCTCCCTGCGTGCTAGCGTGTTTAGGCGTGTGTATGCGCGCGTAACTCACTCCCAACTCGCTCTAGCTCTGTCAGAGCACCTACAGCACAGCAACACAACAGATTCTAGTGGACTAAACAGCGCTTGCTCGCTCACTTCTCTGCCTCTCTCTCTCTCTTCCCTGGTGAAGTCAGACCTAACTCATGCTGGCTTATGCAGCACAAAACAGTGTCTCGCATTAAGCAAAACAAAGGCAGTTAGGATAAAGAGGATGAAAGAACAGCTAAAGAAACAGAAAGGACTGAGGTGTAAGATGATATTTGTGAGGACCTGAAGTGCAGTACAGTCATGAGGGTTCTGAGAGAAGCTCATGTTTCATGTTCTGCTGGGGTAATACTGACTATATCCACTGGTGGCTAAACATAAAGGCAATCCACACAATTTATTAAGGAATAAGATTTAGGCAGGACAAAGAAGAAACAAAAAACATGCAAATGTATATGTATTGTATGTAAGTGTAAAATAACTGTTTCAGATTCAGAATACTGTACTGATATTTTCAAAACAAGAATCCATTTTCTGCTACTTTTATTACTTTTTCTTTTTTAAAAAGGAGTTTAAGAGAAGCATCATTGAGAGGACAAAACCTATTACTTCAACCTGCGCACACATTTTTCCATAAACAAAAATGTTCCACCATTTACTCATCCTCATGTCATTCCAAGCCAACATGACTTCCATTTTCTGAGACAAAAACACTAAAAGTTAAAGGTGTCAAACACTCAAACAGGTTTGGAATGATGGCAGAATAATGGTAGAATTTTCAATATAGTTAAACTATCCCTGTAATATCATGCTGTCATACATTCTTTGTATACAGCATTCCCATCCTTCCCTGATAGATAAATGTGGAGCTGTAATAGATGTGGGTAATAAACAGCGAAAACAAAATCTAATTAGATTGCAAAAGTCATTCATAAGGAACATTTGTTTGGAGATTAAACGGCTAAAAGTAGATCATGCAGACAAAACCACAAGAAACAAAACAAGGGCTCCCCATAGATTACATTGGTTTCTGAATGCAGACCAGTTTAATGAGAGTAATGATGCATGTACTGCCTTGAAACAGTGAAAAGCTTTCACATTATCAACAATTCAGACTATTAGCGTCATCAATTCTGTGTCAAACAACAAAACAATTAAGGGTCGTTTAGAAAGCTCGGAAAGAAAGCACACAGAGAAAGGAAATAATACGTTTTGAGTCACATTTTACAAGAATGAAAGTCGAATGAATAACCAGTAGGAGCTTTTTATATTTAGAAATGACATTATGGCACAACTCAAAATCAATGAACAGCAATATTCTGCATATCAGGGTTTGGGTAAGACTGCTGGGGTCAGACTGCAATAGCATTTAACACATTTATTCCATTTGCTGTGTTCAATCGGCTCTGGAAATGGAGAAGGGAGAAAACTTAGCAAATAACATTACACCTGAGCTGCCTGGACTGAGGAAACTAATCCTTTAGAGCAGTACTTAAATTACACAGCTTGGAGGCTACTTTCAGAAAATGCAGGATAATCAGTGAATAACATGACCTGGTAATAGTAATTATGCCTAAAATACATTTGATGTTAATTTATGCACTAAGTGTCTCATTACTAAGGATTTGGCTCACTAAGGTGTGGCAAAATTACTAAACTAAATTCACTAAAATTTCTTAGCTGTTGTGGCAAGTTAATAAAAAACTTTTATTATCCTTGCTTTATAGTACAATTTATCATTTTGATCCATGGCAGAAGCTGATTAACAAATTTGTAATGTGGTCTTTATAGAAACAAGTAGGAAAACTTTCAAAACAATGAAGTTTCACTACCCAGAGGGTCCATGTTCCTGCCAGATGGTATATCACTAATACATTCTCTAGTAGTACTCAAATGCTAGAGTAGATGAGGGTAATTGTAACGGTGATGCTATATGGTTGCTAAGGATTCTGGGTGGTATTTAATCAGTTATTATGAGGTTGCTAAGAATGTCTGGATGGTTCTGTTTACTAGCCCATGTTAAAAAGCTCAACACGAAATCTCTGTAATATTCCATCCATAATACAACATCCCACAGATGAAATTCATAAATTATAGAACCTAAAAAAGGACATTTTTCATGTTTATTGCACAAAAAGAGGGGGACAATTATATGCTGAAATCCTCAAGAAAAGACTAAAGACTCACCTCTTTAGACTATACTTCCCCAATTAAATGCAACTACTACTAACACTTCTCTCTCTTTTCCTCCTCTTTTCTCCCTTGCCTCTCTCTACTGTCTCTCCAAAAAAAAAAAAGGGGGATCGGGTGGGACAACAGCACTTGTTCACTTACGTTATACTAGTCTAGGGAAAATGGTACCATGCTTATAAGATTGTTGTTGTTCTTTTCAATTGTACGTCGCTTTGGATAAAAGCGTCTGCTAAATGCATAAATGTAATGCTGAGATTAGGTGTTAAAATTCCACCATTCAAGCTATATCAACACTCACGAATACTTTAAGGGTATCAAGCAAACTACTGACATCTGTGGCACTGATTCCCACAATATCAGCACTGTCACAAGTCTGAAAAAATGTATTTCGTATTGCCATAAAACTTTCCTTCAATAGTGCTTTGCAGACAGAATGTGTGCATCATCAAGTCTGTCAGCCATGGTCTTTCGAATACATGAATTTCAACGAAGAACGAAAGGGGATTTAGTCTTGGTTAATCTGCCTCGGTTCATCGTTGTAGTCAGTGTTCTGTGCTAATGTACGTAGCTAAAGCACTCTCAGTTCATACATAATATTGACTAATACTTTATTCATCTCCTTAAAGCATTAAAGAAAGATGAACTCTGAAAAGTCTGACATGAGCACTTTTAGACCTCAGCACTGTCGCCAAATATACATGCAGTCTAAGCATTATTTAATCACAAAATTTTACAGCACCTATTATGTTTTTTTGTGTTTTTACCTTTTCTTTAGCTTGTAGGACATACAATGATTTTGTTTTTTAAATGATTTTAATGTTTAACATGTTGCTAAGCTGACATTGCAATATGCTAATAACTACTTTTAATTACTCTGAAGTTTTTCAATTGCTTTGGTGTAACCTAAACTATAAGCGCAACATGTTTTTGCCTCATTATTACATTGAGCCTGTTGCAATGTATTCTGGGATTGTCTGTATTTCGAAGGATACACAATGCAGTCTTCAATTTTGAAGACTGAAACAAGATAGGAACAAGATGGAACAGATTTCAGGATCATGTCTATTGTCTGCCTTGAAATATTACCCCCAATAGGAACTCGGGTGTATTTTTAATTAATTGCATAGTCTCATTAATAGAACAAAGTTTCAGTTGGAGTAGCTGAAATGGATAAATTTCTCCTTAATGGGCTAAAAAACTGGGGGACATGTTACAAAAGCAGGGCTCTGTGCATAGCACAGCTAAGTGACAGACATATATGTCTTTTAGCCCCAGAACTGATCCTCAGTGCTCTTTAATCCCTCTGATCAAAGCTGCCTGGTCCTGAGGGGTTCATCTGCAATTCAAACACCATCATCAGTATATATTTAAAGGTATTTATCCTTTACGCTGCAAAGATGGAGGCTCTTAACTGTACAGCAGCTTATAATACCATAGCATCTGTTCTTTAGTTAAATATCTAAACAACCTCTGGTTATTTCATTTAGTGAAACACTATGCAGTACTGACGCATTCAGTGTATGAAAGGTTGCCAGGTCTATGTGAAAAAGGTAGCCTAATTACTAATTAATAGGGGTGAAATAATATTCAAAACTGAACCAAAAAAAATCACTCACTGTGAATACCGCAGTATACATGTTGAACTGTTGAACTCACCTTCATAAATCCTAATTTTCTTCCTGACTTTTAAATAAATAGTAATTAGTACCCTTTTAACAGCTAGTAAGTGCTGTAATTTTTCAAAATATTATACACCACAGCCTAAAACTCAGCATGGGATTGCGGGTTTATAATCATGGAAATAATGCTAATGATGCTAAGAAATTCCTGTGAACACTTGTGAATGACTTAATGGACACAAATGAAATAATTAAATAATTACTTTTCAATAATTTCAGAATCAGTGCAAGTAAATCTCTCTCTCTCTCTTTCCCTCTCCCTCTTTCTCTCTGTGCAAGGGTCTAAATGTAAAGAAGCTATTTACAAAGTTTAATTACAAAATAGTTAAATATAAATTAACACATGATTGAAAAAGAGTGCTAGTATAATAATGTATGTGAATCTCTTTAGCATTGCCGGTGCCATGCCATAAACCCTTCTCCCACAGCAAACTGAACAGCGGGTCCAAAACTAATAATATGAATTGAACTGTGGCACTGATATATCGAATACCCATACTGATTAAGGGTGCCTTCATGCTTGGTTCAATTGCTTGAACCTTGAGTCAGAACATAGGTCATTAAACTGCAGATCTGGCAACCGTGGGAATGACAGGCCCTTGTTGATAGATTGTCTCTCAGCAGTCCTTCAACAAACACTGGTCATAATGAATACTGCATCTGTGAATAATAGTCTTGTAGGCATGCATGTTGTCACAAACTGCATATGAAGAGAGCCAATCTCACCCCATTTTCCTCACAGGGAACTGCTTGAACCTGGGCATGCACCTGCGGCAGACTGGGCGTAATCTCACACAGAATTGCCAGTTTGCTAAATAAATACTGAGCAGAACATTAGGTTATAAGATATGTTTACACACTCAGTTACTGCCTCACAAACAACACTCAGTAAATTTCATTAAATCCAGATGATTAGGCAGGTAGGAAAACAGGAAACACTAAATGTAGCAACCCAGATACAACCATGTTTATATTTTCATAAAGAGCTGAAGATCTTATTGCTTTAGGATTAGGTCAATAATGCATTCTAAGCTTTAACAACCACAAAAGAGTCATAATGCAGGTTTTTGTTTGTCAATATCCAGTTTTAGAACAGCCAATGTGGAAAAAACAATACTACGCCAACATTACAGCACATCAGTGAAACCCTGCACATCTATATTTGAACTGAATGCACCACTGAACCCCACAGCTCTGCAATTTGACACTCGCGCTGCCACACAAGATGATCATGACAGGAGGTGTGCAGTTTCAAGTTAAAGTGAAAAGTGAAAGACACCATGTGATGAGGAGGTGACAGACTCTGCTTTGAAACAATATGCATTGTGGAAAGTTCTATTCAAATAAACACACTAAATACATTAAGTGTACACAAGGTCAAAAAATAAGTTCTATATTTGTTTTTCTCGACTTTTTGGGAGTTTCGCGATTCGGAGGTGAGATGTAGGTGATGTAAACATAACAAGACAAGTTATAAAACATGGTAATGCTCACCATAAAAGCTTTTCCCCAGTTCTGTACAGTCTAATTGCCTACAAAAATAACAACATAAGGCCATTGAGAAGCTAAACAACTCAGACTCCTTCCTCTGTGTACACAAACCAAGATTGGTGGTTCTGCTTTTACAAACCAAGCTGAAGGGCAGAGCTGCTCTGTGCTGGCCGTGAACGGATAAACGTGACAGGAACAGGAAGCCAGACTCAGAAGCCATGCTAGGACGACAGCTTTCACCAAACTGAGTGCAAGCTACACAAACAGCCATACTCTCGCCAGGAGTGTGAAAGTAGCTCGGACACACATGGACCGGTACCGAGGCTTAATTTAGAACTGCTCTCGCCCCGGCCAAAGCTCCAGGAGTGTTGTCTCCGCCCCACTGTTACACTAATATACACCGCAGCCAGTCTTGCTGGGCTAAAGGAAAGGATGACCAGGCTGGACACCACCCCTGGGTGTAGAGGCCAGGCTGTTCTGAGTCATTACCTCAACTCCACACAGTCAGCTACTGTAGGCACATTGTGACTTTCATGTGCGTGTTGTCATTTTATACTTCTCACTGCTATTTATGTGCATGACGTATTAACACTCGCATTGACTGCCACAGATGCATCATAATTTACTTCTGGTCCACCTTTTTAAGCAACCTTACTAGTGCAGTTACTTTCACACCAACCAAACTAGGTTCTGATATGCAGCTGACTCTAGTGTGAAAACATTTGAGGTTAATTATAAGACACAACAGTAGATTTAGACAGCTGACCAAGATCACTTTCTAACTGCTGTCACATACAAATGACAGGCTTACTATCGAATCTAAGGTACAGAACCTGTTCATTATTACAGCCTGTCATGCATGAAATAGCTTTCTGCTGTGCCCAGTTATAAACAAATAAGCATTCACGGTATTCGGCCACACTGCATATAATCAACTGCTTTAAAATGCAGATATGAGTTTGTTTAAAAAAAAGTTCCTCTCAACTAAAAACGCCAATCTAATGATTTATTTTTATCATAGGAAGCCACGAATGGAGGAAATTTATTGTTACAAAAATAAGTTGATACTGTAATTGAGGTTTTGTCCTAAAGCATGTCTTTAGTGGTGCGTATAGTATCCACCTTCTTTAAAGCATAATGAAAAGATACAGAAATGTACAGTACATACAGTAAGTAACAGTAATTATTATTTACAAATAATGACCTACACTGCAATAATTTGCTTAATCAGTACTTTTGTCTAAGTGTCATTGAGTACATTAACTAGAAAAGTTTGTTTTAAATTTGTTGAAATATTTTTACTGGAAAACAAGACACTGAGGAATGTTTACTGTTTACTTTACTGAAACTTTACAATTTATTGTTAAGAAACTTAACACAAAATTAAAAAATAATAAGCAGGTGAAAAAAATGTTTTGTCTTTTACCTCAGGCTCTAAAAAGAGACAGGCCCTTGTAGGATGTATCCAACCCAAACCCACAAGAAAATGTGCTTATGAAGCAACTTACAGGATCCTAAACACTTTGTTCAATTTTTTGTTTAAATATTGGGAAAGAATCTGTCAGCTCACCCTCAGGTCTGTACTGAGCCACGATAGTGACCATCTGTCCAGCATTCTTGAGTGCTGCAGCTGCCTGTTCATGAGTCGCAGTGCGGAGGTCCACCCCATTCACCTGAAACACACACACACACACAATATTAATAACATGCATTAACTACAAATGCTGATGTGTGCAAAACAAACTATGATGAATGGAATGCTAAAGCTATGTAGTACATTCATTGGCTTACAGAGACAATGCGGTCTCCTTTCCTCAATTCTCCACACAGGTCTGCAGGCCCTCCTGCCAGGATGAAGGAGATGAAGATTCCCTCACCATCTTCTCCTCCTACGATGTTGAAGCCCAAACCCGTGGACCCCCGATGCAAAACTATCTTCCTAGGCTCCCTAAAACCAAAGAAGAGAAGAAAATAATTAACAAGAATTTATTAGTTCATCTGTAGAAGAGAGCTATAGCTGATAGAGCTGAAATATATTATATACAGCTAAACTGAGGATGTAAACATTTACCATGATTTCCTTTACATATACACAAACGTAAACTAAATTAATATGTATTATATACTATTTTCTGTATTACTTTCTTTGGCATAAAACTGAGCATACATTCTTTGCCAACTAAAAAAAAACAATAAAATCAGATTTATTATGAAGATCTATTTTTTTTACTACATCTCCCTCTAGTGAACAAAATATAAAGTACACAACATGTCTAAGTAACATGCCTTAGGTGCCTTTATTTATATTGCAATATGTATAATATTTGCAACATTTACTTTCATCATTTTTTTTTTTTTAGGAATAACAAAATGTTACAAACAATAGACTAAAGAAAACCTTTTGGTATAAATATATTTTAAATATTCAATTTGACCGTCACTAGTATTGCAAGTGACTTAATAGTGAACACAAGCAAATTTTTTTCGACCCAATGTAGTGACAGATATGTTCATCGCATTCCACCACAAAGGCAGATCTCTCAAGAACAAAAAGTACTGTGTCATCTTCATGCCTGAATGCTAAGAATGCTAACAATTTTGTTTTGTGGAACCAGTGTCACAGACATTATACACTTAAATTCAATTCAATATCTGTTTGGCTCTGAAAACAGTCTAAAGAAGCAGAACACTGAGAAGTGAAGTGAAAGTGACGTGTTTGTCAGTTACGGCTGCCCATAACCGAAACGTGACCTCTGCATGAGTGAACACACACTGCAAGTCGTGAACACACACACCCGGAGCAGTGGGCAGCTATCCCTGCAGCGACCGGTAAGCAATCGGGGGTTAGGTGCCTTGCTCAAGGGCACTTAAGTTGCTATCTGCCGGTGCTGGAATCGAACCAGCAACCTACTGAGTACAAGCCCGACTCCTTAACCAGTAGACCACAACTGCCCCCCAGAGAGTGCATCTAAGTGGTCTGTACAGTAGATGGCAGCACAGCTACAAGTTACTGCCTCAGCTACAGTGTTTTCAAAACAAAACAAACTGTAAAAGATGCCTTAATAACCCCTTTAAAGCAGGAGTGTCCAATCCTGCTCCCGGAAGGCCATTGTCCTGCAGAGTTGAGCTCTAACCCCAATTAAACACACATGAACCAGCTAGTCAAGCTGGTCGTACTAAGCACACTAGAAACTTCTAGACAGCTGTGTTCAGGTAAGTTTGAGCTAAACTCTGCACGCTGGCCCTCCAGGACTGAGTCTAGACACCAATTTTTGAATAAATGCAACAAACGTGGTTTCTTAGTGTGTGTATTTACAAAAAAATAGTTGTTATAACTGTCCTGCAGAATTAGGTCTGAATTCAAAGCTTATCAGATTAGCTAAAGTTGACTTCACCCATTGGACAGTCATATCATCATGCTAGCCTGACATAAGAGGCTGTTTGTTTTTACTGTCAACATGACGCATTTGGCAATTCTTACGATAGCAAATAAATCCCCTGATTAAAAAGGATTAAGTATGGTACACCAGTCAGTATGTGTGTGTCCCCGTGGAGCATCCGCTTTCCCCTAAATACATCCATGTCTGCCCAGGACCATCTGCACTGTCCGAATGGGCTCTCATTAGTGAAACGCCCTCACTAATAGTGGAATGCCACTTACTATTGACTGACAGTTCTTACAAAGTGACTAAACAAATTAGGTGAATGAAAAGAACACAAGGACACAGTGCAGAGGCTTTACTGTCTTACACGGTGTAAGTCTTACACAGCTGTCTGAAAAAACACTACCAAATGTTCCTAAAGTTACATGTGTAAATAAAGCCATGCAACGTATGTCACATAATACAGTATGTAGCAATTAAAATTAATATTACAGTTTATTGTGATAAAACTATCTATACAGATAAAACAGATGATAAATGTCTATATCAAGGGAAGTCGCTGTAAAAACGACAATATCAGTGGCAGGTCAAATGTCAGACATGGATACAACATACTAATGTTAAAAGATGGTTACAAACGTGACTCATTATGGGTTAATGTGATTTTTGTAGTATACTATAATACAGCCTTCGTATTACATAAAAACTGTAACTGAGACACAGTCTCATACAGAGAACCTACATTTTTGATCTAGACATAATGTCTAGGTAGTGAACAGACTTAAGATGTAGCAAATACAATCCTGTTCTTTAGTATATAGGGAATGATAACAACAAGGAACATTTATGACTGATGTGGGCAATGTGGGCTTAAGTGTAGTACTGAGAGTCTGTAGTATGACGAACCATTATGGAGATATAAAGCACTGTATGCACTAAGAATGGCTTTAACCTTGACTATCTTATCTCTAGGGTAAAAAGGTACTGTAATATTTGAACCTCATAGGTAATAGGTAAATTATGCAGCTGTCCACACACTCAAACATGTGTACAACATTTTAAAGACAAAAACAGAGATGGCTCACCTTGTGATATCGTCATCTCCCAGTGTGCCTTTTGAGACAGGAGAGTACCGTGATGGGGTGCCGGGGGTTAATGGCTGACTCAAATAGCTTTGGGTACTGATATGGTTCTCCATGTGCTGGGAATAGGCTAGAATAAAAACACATAAAGGCATATTTTTGTAGACTCAGAAGCCTCTTAATAGTAAAGTCATATTTAAAAATGTAAAACATTTTTACAAGTACAGTTATTTTGTCACATGCCAAAACTGTTGAAAATTGACACTATGAAACTATAAAAGTTACTATGTAGTTTTTTCAGTCAATACATTGTAAATCCTAACCAAACATTTATTTTGAGCTTAAAGCTCACAATTCTCTCATATACAATATACTGTACAAGGCAAATGGAATAGTTACACAAATTACCCACAAATGAAAAGTTTGTCATTATTTACCATAGTCATACAATTACTTTACTAATGTGGAATTATTTAACTTGTGCCTTTTACTGTAAATCAGACAGTATATACACAACTATGAACTCATTCTCTGGGATTCAAACCATGTACACTGTAATTTCAATAGTGTTTGTCCTTTTCAATACATGACAGCCATTGCTCATAATTCAATGCTTTTGCATGGAAAAGTGCAACACAAATATACTTAAAATTCCCACCTCAGACAAGGTAAATGATGACAGAATTTCAATTTCTGCAGTTGATGTTAATACTATAAATGATGAAGTGTCCTTATCAGGGTAAATTGTAATGAAGTCAAAGGTACACACAGGTTACTTCAAACATAGACAACCCCATTTATATAATTCTTGTTGAACAGTCCTTCACGTGTCATATCAGTAGGCAGGCTGACAGATATAATGAAATTGAATCACTAATGAAATTGTTCTGTTTATCCTTGCCTTCCAAGAAGTTACATCATGCATACTCACATAGGTGACCGAGACTGTTGTGTATATGTGCAGATTTTACTAAGTGGCTTTCAATTTCCTTTGCATGCACACACACAAACACACATACACACACACTTATTTTTACATATAATAAGGCTGGATTAGCTGGGGGAGGTGTCTGGCCATGTGACGTGATGCACTTCATGATTAAATTTGCTTTTGTCCTTCATGCGTTTAAGCCCTAATGACAGCATCCTTTTTCAGGATGTAATGCTGGGGATCTGGCCTGTCTCTGGAATATCACCAAGGTGTTACATTATTGACTGTCATCACTCAGCACTTTGCAAAGTTCCTGCCCCTGTGAGTACAAAGTGCTGCATACAGCAGCTTTCAGCTGGGATTTAAGCCATAAGTGAGCATGCACTGCACTGAGCTTAAAATAACCGCTCCCCCAAAATTAAATGGCTGCCATTATTTTATCACCCAGATGTCATTCTAAACAAAAGTAGAATATCTGAAGAATCTTTATGCAGCTCTTTTACTACAATGTGTAGTACCCGAGTACAAAAAAAGGAAATATATGAAAGGTTTGTGCAAAACAAGTTCTTATTCAATGAAAATAAAGAAAGAAAATCTTAAAAAATATGTATGTTCCTTATGCAAAGCTATTGAATGGCATATAAAATTTCTCTTTGAAATGACTGGTCAACTTTGGTCAATAACAGCATACAGCTGTATTATCAGGTCATTCATCCGGGTAACTGACAATAAAGCTACTTAATTATCTTTATTATTATATTCCAGCCTTCTGTTGTCTTGTTTCACATACAAAGCATCTTAAGTTTGGTTATAAAATGTAGTCAAAATGACCTTAGAGTTTTTAAAGACCTTCTGTTTAAATATTACTATAATATTATTACAGTTTTGCCAATTGTATTGCCCATTGTAATGAACTATTGCTCTTAGCAGAAACTTTCAGAAAACATGTAAAAACATGTAAAATTATACAATCAACCCAATAGTTCATGTATACATACTGTATGTATTAATTTGGCAAGTAGCTATGTAATAAATAAACTCGTGATACAAGATACAAGATGTGATACAAGATCCTGTCAGAGTTTATTTTGCAATAATGACCGGCTGACTGTACATAATCCTTTACTTACTGTAACAGCACAAGCCGTATTACAGTAACTACCATATTATTTTAAAGACTATGAGCATTTACTGGATACACCTGGAGAACTTTACATTAAAAAGACCATGACAGAATAAAACCAAGTTAAACGGTATAAGAATGTCACCAAGCATAAGCATAAACGTACAGCTGGTGACATCGGGGGGAGCATAACTGTCATTCATGAAGACACTGGTGGGTTTTGCCACTTTTAAATAGACGACATCAGGGGTGTTTTTCAAGGCAACCACGGCATCTTCATGAGTCACCTCTTCGAGACAAACAGCATTTACCTGTACAGAAACACATGAACGCACATGCACAATATACAAAACCAATGGGATATATGCTATAATACAAATACTAATTTTTTTATTGCAAGGGAGTAATAAGGTAAAAATAAACACACTACAGTCATAAGGGCATAAGTCTATCTACAGTTGCATGTTAACATAACTATAATTCTGTTGTAGCACATTATTTTACTTGCAAAAGTCCTTATATGTCCTTGTCAACTCCTATGACCCAAATAAATTATAAAATTAAATAATTCCCCATATTAGTCGCCCCTTATATATTAATGTTAGCTGTTTAAAGTATAATTCTTTATATATAATTTTAGAACTTTAAAAAAGTTCAAAAATATTTAAAAAATTTCTAGGACCTTTATTTACTTTTATACAAAAAACAAATTGTACATGTACTGTTTTGAACACCCAGTTTCCTTACTATTTGCAAGGAAGTTATATAAAAGAATATTTATCACTAAAAGATGATTGACTTTAAAAATTACTTAAATTAATAAGGAATAAATCACAATAATAAAGATGTGCTCTTTGTACTATTACTAATATGCCTTCTTGTATTCTAAAGGTATTTAATTAATATTGTCTTACAGCCAGAAGTTTATCGCCAATCTGCAGCCGTCCATCTTTGTGGGCAGCCCCTCCCTCAATGATTTTGGTGATATAAATACTGTTGTCTCCAGGAATATGTTGGTTTCCAACTCCTCCAGCTATACTGAAACCTAGACCTGCAGAGGTAGGAAACAAAGATGGAGTAATATGCAAATAAAACAGAAATGCAACAAGAAAGATGTTTACATACACATACAATAATATAATTATTACCATTTTTGCTGCTTTGCCTCCAAGATTTCTATGTTTTCTATAACACTCTTTGCACGTGTGAAATTTGAAATCAGTGAGAACAAACTGTTCTTGCAGTTTATGCAACTTCATTAACACTATATATATATATATATATATATATATTTATAACTAAATATAACACAATATTATCTATATCGATTTAGATTAGATTTATTCATTTGGCAGATGCTTTTATCTAAAGCAACATACAGTGAATTCCCCCTGGGATCAAACCCACAACCTTTGCGATGTTAACGCAATGCTGGTGTATGGTGTTAATTTACTAACACAAGTTATAGTGATTACACCACAAGACACAGCAATCTTTTACTTATTCCTCAAGATGAAACATGACTTTACCTTTTGGACCTTTGACCAACTTCACATCCAGTATTTTTTCTGCGACAGCTTTTCTTCTTCTCACGTACAGTCTGACGATGCAGCCTGCCTCCTTCAGCGCCTCCACGGCACTGCTGTGAGTTACGTCTCTCACATCCACATCATTAACCCGCAGTATACAGTCATTAACTCTGCACGGAGAGAACGAGTGAGAATGATTGTACTAAACAGCACAAAGTAACAGCCAATAATAAAGGTGAAATCCACTCAGAATACTGTATTTTGCCAATAGCATTGTTTATTTGCATTTGTCAAAATTTTGCAAACAGAACAGAGGTGAAAACATCCAAAAATCTAGTCCTGGACGTACTTCACACATCATAATCTCCTGTTCCACAAGGCCTGGAGATGGAGATTGAGGCCCTGGTTTTGAGTGGTAGATAATGGATGATGACAACTGTGATCATGGAAGATTTCAACTCCAGTCCTTGAGGGCCTCTAGCTTTCAGAGTTTAGTTTCAACTTTAATCAAACACACGTGCCTATAATTGTCAGATAATCCTGAAGACCTTGATTAGCCGGTTCAGGTGTGTTTAATTAGGGCTGGAGCCAAACTCTGCAGGACCATGGTCCATGGTTTTATCCTGCTGTGCAGCGTCAGTCACCTAAATTGGCCCCACTGCGCAGCATGTCTGGATATCTGCCCAGCTCTTCTCTATCATTTCATGAATTACTGCTGCCTTGACTTTTTTTAATTCTTTTTAACATCTGATTTCTGATATTGTTGTAATAATAATGATAGGAAAACAGTTTTGCAACAAAGACAAAATCAATAATAAATCTCTTTTATTATGAATCAGTGGGTTTTAAACTTTAAGTAAAGGCTGCTATCCATAATCTAAATTGTGTCTCATTAAAATATTACACAGTATACAGGTGATGACTGCATACTGACTCACCTGAGTCTGCCGTCCTGTGCAGCAGCTCCTCCTGGTATGATCTTGGTGATGAAGATGCTTGGGTCCTCGCCGATGTGGGGGTTATCGGTACCGCCTGCAATACTGAAACCCAGCCCAGAGTTCCCCTACCAGAGAAGATAAATATGAAGATTGTCTTGAGTATAATAGAAAAAAAATGTATTTCAGGATTATTTATAATAATATTAAATCACCTAAAAAATTAAAGCGCATGAGTGTGGAATATTGAGTAAAAATTTGATATTACACTATATATATTATATACAAGCTTTTGAGAAGACATAGAACAGTCTTAACTGGGTTGTGTAAAGATAACGCTTTTCTAGCCTGTTCAACAATGTCTTATCTTTTACTAACAGTGACAATTTAAAACCTTTATCTTAAATGAAATCTTAGTTAAAATATTATGACGAACAACCTTTCATGACTGGAATAATACATTGTACTGCTAAGGCCTACTGTCATATTAAGAGCCTAATGTCTTTTTCATGTCAGAGCATAAGTGATTTTACCCGTTCAAGTGTAATTTCTTCATATTCATAATCAGCTTCTGTTCCATTCACCTGAAAGACAAAACCAAATGAATTTATACACAAATATATAACATAATATATAACACATGCCTCCCTCTTTTATCCTTGACTAAAACTAGGAAGTATTTTATAAATCAGGAACAAGGAATCTGCAGTTCTCGTGATGTTTTGGTAATTATTTGATCTGGCTGTAGATTTCATCATGTCAGTTCCTGCTTTTCTCATTACATACTGTTGCAAAGCACTTTTACCACATTATAATATATATGTTATATGCTAAATGCTATTATATATATATGTGTGTGTGTGTGTGTTATGAAAATATGCACTCATTTCTAATCTCATGATCACATCATGCCTAAATACATGTGGACTCACAATCAAAATGAACAGCCCTTGTACTGTAAAACAATAAGTATGTATAATGAATAAACCTCATTTGAACCCCTTGGAAAACCTTCAGTATTGCTGTCTCTTCTTTCCATGCATTTCATACATTTCACCTCTTCTCAGATTATCCACAGAAGCCCTTGCAGCTACAATAAACAGAATGTAGTGTATCTCTTGCCCATTACTATGTATTTCAGTCGGACAGCCAAAGGACAGCAACCAAATCCACACAGCACACAGGCAGTAGCTGTCAGCTGTCACTGTTGTTCCCTCTCTTTTACCTTAATCTCAGTCTTAAAGGGATGTTCTGGGTTCAACTGTTAAGACAGCAACTGCTGCGTGATGTTGATTAAACAGGAAAAAATACAGACTTGTCCTTCAGTTATAAAACATTTGTGGTTGCAAGTTATAAAACATTTTAGATACTTGCTACAGAAGAACATGAGGCCAGACACATAATAAAAATAACATTATAAAGGGCAGCTGTAAGACATAAACAGTGTACATGTTGGCATAAAACTAGCATGATAGAATTGCTTGCTGACCTTGTGTGTGTAAAGTTATATCCAATCTTTTAACTTGTTAATGTTCTGACCGTGTAACACCATTTAAATTAGTAAACCTTTTAAGTTTTGCATGATGGTGGTATTGATATCAGAAAGAGTCAGAAAGAGTTTACATGGCATATTAATACTAGCATATATTAGTTAGTTAACTACCTAGTGTGTTAGTTTAACTTAAAAATGTCACAGCTAAAGAACTGTTTTACTAAATAATTCATGTAAGTGCTTTAGCCAAAATATGACCTCTAAATTTCTGTCACTGATTTCTCTGGAATTCTGGCCTCATGTACATCCAATGTGTGTTAAAGTGTGTTAACGCTCAGACAAACGGAAATTACTAACTAATCACAGAATAATATTCCTGGTTGTCCCTCATTACAACGGTCTTAATCATAATCAACATGCCACAGATGCTGTCAAATTAATCTGTTCCTTCATAATGATGTATGATGTAATTACAAGATTTCAATAGCAGAAAAAACATTATACAGTAATTCTATTCTGGGCAGAATGAGCCCTTAAGATTATTGACCCAGGGTATTCATAGCTCTTAGGAGCTCAAATCTATTTATTCACTTTAGGTTCAGACGTTGGGTCTGAACTTAACATTGGGTTCACTTAAAGAGGATGGATAGTTAACCGTCCCATTATTATACAACAAGCCAAAAATAATCAGTATTAAAGCTGCGGCTTGCCTTTAGTTGCTGTCCCATGGGTTTTGATTTAAGCTTCTAAATGCCACATTTATAAGCCCTAAATATTAACCATTTCCATAACTGCTACGAAAAACAACCGACATCACTAGTGCTGTATGGCAGTGAATGGGCGGAGCTTAATTGGGATAGGGTGGGGCATTCCTCCCTTAATTTACACTGCTCAGTACAGAAGTACAGTATGCCCTCACACACTCTCTGTGACACAACACTTATACATATTATTATATATAATATTTAATGCTACTTTTTCTATGCTCTATTCTATTTGTATGGTTCTGTATGGGTGTACTGTAAAATAAGTCAAATTTTCAATGTTGTTAAATGGTTGTTAACAATAAACCTGATTTGGATCTCATAAATAGTCTCAAGCTATCTTTAGTGTATGATCCTACAGACTGATTCTGTACTGCATGTATAGCCACAAACAATCAAACAAGAGGATCAGAGCCAATACAGGCATTTACACAATCAATATCAAGCTCTTACTACACTTAATGTAAGACAATGAGCAATCAAAGCAGGAACAGTGGTACATAGACAGGAAGTGTTTCAAAAACAAACTCATTAACTTTCCATATATTGTATTACAAAAAGATACAATGTTATGCAGCTCCTATTTTTTTCTAAAACATTTTTGGATATTGACAACTTAGGAATTATGAATAGTATTATTGAAGTGTAGGCAAACTTAATAACATTATTAAATGTATATACTGGCTTTAAGGTCTGTTAATAAGCTAACTGCCTATATTTCATATAGCAAATACTGCCTATATTCTGTACAGTAGGTACTGTAGAGGCACTGCCTATATTACATAAAGTAAGCACTGTTAAGGCACTGCCTTTATTCGGTACAGTAGGTACTGTAGAGGCACTGCCTATACTCGATACAGCAAGTACAGTAGAGGCACTGCTAATATTCAGACACCTCTATAGTCTTTAGAGTGATGACAGACAGACGTGTTTAATGAAAAATGACAGCAGTACACTCAGCATGCTTCTGGCACTCAGTGTAAAGGATTATCAGGAGATGCTGAGATTGAGAGAAGATTGGGGTTGAAGAAGTGTCACAGGATCTTGTAAATGCCAACCAGCTCAAAACCTTTAAAATACTGAAATTCCATTACATCTAAAGCCACTTAACACTCTTTGTTGCATAACTAGAGAATCTTATAAAACACACAGAGAATTCTAAGAAATTATGTCCTCATTGCTGAGCAAAGACTGTTTGATAACATCAACAACTCCATTTTCATGAATAAATAGAAATCTAATGTTCAATGAAACAAAAAGACTATTTTTCTTGAAGATGGTTTCTTTAGTTTATCAGGATAACAGCCATCTATATGCCATTACTTATTATAACTTGAATGAACATTTAATACGAAGATACACTTAACATAGTACATAAAAAATGACTCACTTACGTATGGACTTACATAGGGTGATGTGTCAAGGCTTTCTGTGTTTACCACCACTGGTGCTGGACTTGCCTGTAAAAGAAACACAGGTTAAAAATTGCATTGAAATGTACCAAGACGTAACAGAATACTTTGCTCCTTCTTTCTAACCCAAGTCAACAAGATAAACAGTTAACTATTAAAACCATACCACATAAAACCATAACTTACTCTTGGCATGCTGATACAGTGTTACTCTGGCATAGACTGCATCCATACAAAGCATAACTTACTGCTGAACACGCAATACAGAGGCATAACAAACCAATGCAAACCTAATCCTTATGTAAACATGTACAGCAAGCTTCAAACTGTGCATCAGCGGTACATCAGCAATATACCGTTCCATTCTGTCTGTAATCTTTTTAAGTCAAGAGGACCGTCGCTGAGATGGGTGGAGTAAAAACATGAGGAAAAAAAGACCTGTGACGTGGGTGCAGGAATGGCAGGGGTCTCGGCTGGGACGGGTGAGATAGGGATCACAGGGATTATGGGAGCAGAGGGAGGAATGACATCTGCCTGCTAAACAATGACAGTGTAGGTCAAAGGTCAGACCAGATGACACACAACAGTACTGATTTTCACGAGAGCTTCTATAACATCAACTTTAAATAAATATTGAACAGAACTGTGAAAAGGAGGTACTAATGTGGTCATGACAACACAATATAACTGAAATAAAATGAGTCAGTTGGGCAATAAGTGAAGGCAGTTTTAGAAGTACAGTTAGCAAAGGCAGTCAAATACATTTAATGTGTTTTAAAGCATAAACATTACACTATAAAAGCAGTGAAACTGAAATAAAAGAATTCAGCAATAAGCAATAAATGGAACTTGATAATCAACAACTATTATGTAACAGAAAAATATTACAAAGATTACCATTAAGGGGCAAATATAGACCCACTGAAACAACATTTATCACAGCATCCAGTATTATCTGCAAAAAAGCTTCACTATAGATTTGACAGTGATAGAATCAGCATCAGTGCAAATAATAAAATGTGAACATGTTCATTTTGACTCATTTAGACAAAGGCATGACCTATGATAAAACTATGTTAGCTGTTAAAACCTTTTACGGTAAAAAATAAATCAGCATCAATATTCTGTTGTGAGTTTAAGAATGTCACTTTCACTCCATAATGAAGATGTGTGTCAGCCAGAGATGCTACACAGCCCACAGAGAGCATGTCAACTGAACATTGAGCCAACATTATATCAACATCTGAGCAAAACTGTTAAATAAAAACTGTTCTGTAAAATTAAACATTAGAAATTGAGTTCGGATTAGACACAAATAATTTCTCACAATTCCTTTCGCCAAACACAACAAACCACACCATTAAAAATGTCCACTTTCATTAAAGGTTGATTTACATGAATAGCTAGTTAACTCAAAATAAAGGTTCTAAAAGGTTATTTGTCAGTCTGTATGGCTTCAAAGAGATCCTTTAACATCCACAAGACCTTTCTGTTGCAAAAAAAGGAGTAAAAACGTTTTACAGACTAAAAAGAAACGTTTTGTAAAAAACATCTTTTAAGAACGTAAAATGAAGGTTTACTATTAAGAATTTAAATAAAAGGTTTACTATCAAACCAAAAATGGTAAACCCTTAAATTTTAAGCGTTAACCTGCAAAAGCCTTTTGCAGAAATCCATGACTCTTGTGTCCATACTAGTGATATGAATTTTTATTTTAGGGAATTTGACATACAGTGTACGTGATGTGGACAGTACATTGTTGTGATAGAGAATGTGATGCAAGCACTATCTATGGGAGCTCAGCAGATTCCAACTCCACAGCAACAAGAGTCGGTCCTCCCATGCTGTCAGTAAGTAGACATCCACTGTAACTGGCCCTCTGCTCGTGTCAGCGTTCCCAAACAAAGGCGATCTGATCTACAGCCACTTGTCTAAGCATTGAGTGCACAGTCAGAGGAGACTGATATTCAGTTACAACAATCCAGTTCACCCAGTCAACTGTAGACACAATACTGCTACTACTAATTGGAATGGGTTTCCGTTTCACTAATCCACACACTTAGGGTTACGGCAGACATCTTACACTATGGTACACAAGGTGGTTTGGAAAGTGAGTGACATCTGGAGCATGAAAGCATGCTGTACTGGCTACACTGACCTATGCAACTTATATAAGGATCTATTTATACTGCATGTTATTATGGCAGTGGTACAGTAGTCACGGCCTGTGATCTCTGAGTTAAAATTAGAATCAATCATTAGCATTGATCACAGTGACTGTTGTAGAGTTCAAACCAAACTCCTACTAGTCTCCAATGAATAGCAATTCAAAACATCCCACGCTTTACACTTCATAACAAAAATTTCATGAACAGAATATATTTTGCACTCATAAAGGTACTGATTTTATTTATCCTAATCCTAATATTTTCATTTAAAGTGATAACAGTAAAACATCCCAAAAATGTTTTTTTAAAACAGGTTTTTCCAGACTACTCCAAAAAATTAATTCCTTTGACAGTTTTTTAATACTTCAGTCATGACTTCCTGTTTGCTGATCTTTTAGTCAGATAAAATTGTTGTAAATAACATTTTACACCTCTAATAATGTATTCACAATCCCTGGGAACTGTAACAAATCTTAGTGAACCGTCTCAACACAACATACCAAACATCAAAATAAATCTTATATAATCTTAAGCAAAGATTACCTCTAACGACCAACCCCAACCCTTCTCTTATAGTACTCTACCTTATCACCTCTTGGTTATAGGACACATACCTTATCCAATGAAAACGTGCCCCAAGAATTGCCAAGCCACATGCCACTGGAAGAGGCTCTAACTTTGGCTGTGCTTTTGGTGGGGCTCTTTTTGACACTGTCCCTCAGGTTGGTGAACTTTCCTCTGCTCTTGGTAAAGGCTGGAAGCGTGCAGGAACTGTACTGTGGGACCCTGCGTGCACCTAGAGGAATCTGCTGGAGATTGGGCAGGATGGTTGGAGACAGGTGAGACAGTTGCGGATGCTGCTGTTGCTGGTGTACGTGATGGTGGAAATGTTGATGGAATTGCGGTGGCTGCGTTTGTCTTGGTATTCGG
Organism: Yasuhikotakia modesta; assembly: GCA_036877545.1. Classification (NCBI taxonomy): domain Eukaryota; kingdom Metazoa; phylum Chordata; class Actinopteri; order Cypriniformes; family Botiidae; genus Yasuhikotakia; species Yasuhikotakia modesta. The sequence goes on along the minus strand of JBAJNP010000636.1, from coordinate 44,934 downwards.
CTTAGCGTACCATGCATTTGTCCAACCCTCTGGTGCATTCTGGGATGGATGCAGTTGGCCACCACTGGCAACCCGGTACGACAGTCCATGTAAGCACCACAGCAATATTCATGGTTGTGGCAGTAGGTGGTCATTATTTTCCAAGCAATGAGGCACAGATCCAACCCAGCAAGCTCATGCCAGGTGAAAGGATGAAAAACACTGCCTGCAGAATGATGTTAGCATCTACTTTACTAAGCTGGTGAGGTAGGGCACACCGTGGTTGTAAATCCAGTCCTCTTCCCTTTGCTCCACTGTTCTGCCCAACCTCTCTCTCTTTCTCGCTCTCTGCCTCACTCACTCTCATCCCCTGCACTTGCTCGCCAATTAATGAGCTCCAATGGGCACTGCACATGACAGCACACGGTCCCTTCTGCAGGCATGAATAATCAATGCTCCATTCTTGATTTCAGCATTGGCGTCCGGTGCTCGTTTAGGACAGCCTGTGCATTACTTCTCACATAACAGCGGATTTGGACCCTGCCCATCAGAATTCACAAGGCTTTTTGTTGTCTGATTTGCTTTTCAAAGCATTAACACGGGTCACAAAGTGACAGGTCACAGCGGATGAACACAATCTCTGTTAGATACTCAGCAAACAGGCCTGTGCTGTGTATATGAAGATGGAGGACATAAGCAGATACTTGGACTGACCTTAGTTTATTATGAATGTTCACAACCAAACTCCACCTACTGTACATCTACATACAGTCTTGTGTTATTCACTGTAAACCAACAAAACATTACATTAAATATTCTAGGATATACAGTATGTGGTTTATATGAAAGAATCAAATTCAGTATGTGAACCACATACAGTATACATATTACTGTGCAGTATATTCTTACAGTATTCTTACAGTTCTTACAGTATATAAGCACTAAATACCATAAGGCACTGTATCCTGTCATTAGTACAATGATCCTATATGTGTTCCTTTTACAATAAATTAAATATTAAATATTTGGATTCACAATCATTTTGCTTGTGATACAAGGATGAACAATATTGCAACGATGTCAACAACAATGTCATCCTAGATTATATGAATATTGCTGATTATTATATTAGTTCATTTAAATAAAAATGTTTTAATATCACTATTTGTAGTCATTTAGTAAAAGTGTATTTAAAAAACATTTACTAATAAATACTTTTTCTTATAAATACTAAGACATAATAAACACCATCAAAGGTCTGAAACAAAATTTCTTTACCAAAACTGCCTGACTCTAGTTTTCATGTTGTTCAATATAAATGAAGAGAATGCTTCAGGCATGGATGTGTGTGGACAGGGATGAGAAACAGACTAGATCTAGATTAGGATTAGCCAGATGTGAATGTGCTGTTTCCTGTTGACTGCACCCTTTAATGCAAGTAGGAGCAGGAGAGAAAGCTTCTGCTTGAGGCATTTCAACCAAAAAATGGACTCAAAGAAATATCCCAATGCACTGGATATTAAAACAACCAATGAGTTACAAGTCTGGGATCAACATATTCAAAGACAGCATTACAGTCAGTATATAGGCACAAATCATTACAACTAAATAATTTAACATACCATGTGCTGCATGTATTCTCTGGGTACTTAATGGGCATATTGATTTACACATATGAAATACAGACACGCCTCCTGCTGTACAGCAGATGGCTCCATACACACAGTCATGGTCAGGCTGAAGCAAAGAAATCAAAGCATTTCACCCTATTTCACATATCTGCTATTATAAATATGAAAATAATTACCTCTGTGGCACCTCTGTAGTCTGGCATTTTATCTGAGATCCACTAATGTACAAGAATGTATAAGACTATTTACAGAAGTACTGTGAGCAAACCAATAATAGTTTAACATTAACATAACACTGACAGTTTTCCACAGTCTGAAATTAACTGCCAGGTTTGGGGAAAGACCTGTTTGCTTCAACTATGGGGTAGAATTTACACATTCTACCTATACTGGTGACAAAAAGTCTTCCCAAATGTTCCTGTTCCTGCCATTGGTTGGTCAAACAGCTAGACCCGCCCCAAACACATGCTACTAGCTAAGGCAATGTTGGTTTGGGTGGTTGGTATGTTAAAACAAATATCAGACTGCAGTAAGATTTTAACTTAAAAAAATGCTCTGAGGGACATTTAACTGTAAACCCAACAGCAATAAAAAGGGCAAGTGAATCAGATGATAATGCAAAGTATAGGCAAAAATAATCCCAAGTGGATCTGTAACACCCATAACTCACCCATATATACCACTTCAACACTTGCTGTAACACTAGTGTTTAGGGTTAGGGTAGCCAACAGTCTCTGTTACAAAGAGGACTTACATTCACAGGACTTGACAGACATCATCTATCCTCTGTCTTACACACACAATAGGTCTCTTCCTTATCGTACATTAAAGAGAGATGCATTTTACATTTGAGAAATCCCTTATTATTACATTACAAAGTACAGCCACTTCAGAGCCATAAATGCACTTACAGGCATTATACTGTGCACTTCAACATTACACCACAAATGGGGAAACTGTGAATAACTCAATCTCTCTAACTTTCACTGTCTTTGTAATGAATACAAATGAAGGGAACCTGTTTAACAACTTAACAACTTAAATTACACAGATCATCTTAAAAAAATTCATCTTTAAGATATGAAGATTTCATCGGCTTAATTTCAAGTCAATGAAAAATAAAACTAAGGGATGTGATATTTTCGAGAGCTCCAAATTACACTTTGGTTCAAATTTAAAGTACAAAAAAACACAAAAGAAAGGCTGGCACAATGTCACTTCCAAAAAATACTTTAACACTCCTCTCACCACATGTGACATTTCACTGAATGTTCATCATCACTTTGTGTTATTTTTTGGTATACTTTGTAAGCAAGTGCACAGATTGTACTTTTGATGTGCCTGCTATGCATAGCTTGTAATATTTGCCAAAGAAAACTTCAATAATAATAATAATGCTAACTGTTTTCAAACATACAGAAACCTGCAGACGCCATAAACAAGTTTCTCAAGCAAACATTAAGAAAATAGCTGAATCTTCAATGGTGCGCAATATGATATCGATAAAATAAATAAAACCACACATTATAAAAATATCAAACAATTTCATTATTTTATGTTATTTATTAATTAAAAGTTTTATTTTAAAATCATTTCAATCTCTTTGGGCTAGCCAGTTGAAAAAAAACATTATTTTTGCTATTGACAATAACCAAGAACTTTGGGTATTGTCTTTTAAATCTGTTAAATATTGTCAAATTAGAAGATTAATTTTCAATGATGTCATTACTGCCCATAGGTTTAAAGTGAACCATTCTACTCCAGTGGATTCTATACAAGAATGTGCTCGCCCTGTGTTTGAGAGCCAGTAACCACAGTTGTACATGCACTTGAACACATACTTAACCCCAATCTGGTCAAGAGATGCTGCCACTACAAACTATTGACAATGTGTTGTTTTAAAGGACAGCATCAGCTTAATGGCAAATGATCAATTAATGAGCACTCAGATCACTTTGCCCTCTGTGGAAAACCCTCTAATGCTTTCTCCCATACAAACTGCAGCAGGCTGATTTGCCGAAACAGTCCGCATTGTTTTTAAACAGGGAGGCAAAATGTTCATTCCTGTTGCCATGATTCACTGTGGAGAATGTCTCCTACTCACACGCAGCCCACAGATTTCTCTCCTCCACCTACCCCCGGCCAGCTCACACAGGAACGCCGCATCTCTCCAGCCTGAGAATGCTGGTCTCCCTAAGAAGAATTTTTAATCTGCTACAACCTTGCTGAAGCCATAAATTATGGCAGCAAGGAGGATCCTTCGGTGTCTCAGCTGAACAAATAGGGTTAATGGGCAGGGTCACCAGGAGCGATTGGGTGGATATTACAATGGTGATTGATGGATCAATGACCAGGTCATCTGCTGTGTACCCAGTAGCAAGAGTTTCCACCTGCACACAGTCCCTGATGAAAGAGACAATGTCATACAAAGCTCTGCGTTCAACAGAGATGAGAAATAAATAAACAAGTGCTCTGCCACAAGATGAAATGTCCTTGCTTCACGATCGCTATGGCAACGCCATGGCAACAGCTAAAGCTGCAGTAAGACCTGCAAGGCTATGTATGTTTGCAGGATGACTGCAGCTTCACGCATCTTAAACTGGTTGTCTCTCAAATTAACACACGTAAATACAATAAATATATTTTGATATACAATCAATGCTGGGATGTAGTATTTAGCTGCATGTTTAAGATTTGTAACCATACTTCAACGTCTATCATTAAAGTGAACTCAAAACATGTCTACAATGACAGTTCTCACAATTTTTTATGCAAATTCAATTTTAACTAAAACAGTTAATTTAATATTAACGTATTAACATAGCATAGCTACATTTCTAGTCTTCTATTATTAATGTTATCAAGTCAAGACATTCTTTGTTTAATGTGTAGTTATTCAAAACTGCAATATTTTACATTTGATCTGTTTCATTTGCATTCAACTTCTATGATTTATGTAATTATACCTCCATTTTGGTTGACACGCATTACATTTATTCATTTGACAGATGCTTTTATTTAAAGCGACAGTGCATTCAAGGTAAACATTTAAACAGCATGTATGCTCTCTGCAAATCGAACCCACAACCTTTTAGTTTCTCCACACAATGCTGCACTATTAAGCTACAGGGATGCTACAAAAATAACAGTGGGCATTAACTATCGCTACAGTATGTTTATGCTTATCAATGGCTTGCTCATAATGGACAGACTCCATTTCCACTAAAATATATCCATTTAAACAATGTTAAAAATTATTAGGAGAGTATCAATATAGTATTGTAAGGTGGTATATTACAATACATTCAAATATATATTTTTCCCAACCCTACTGTCAACAGAAAGCATGCACACAAAGACAACATCATAATAACCCACAAACCAGATACCAAACAACCAAGTGTCAGAATTATTACAAACTCTTTTCATGTGGACTTTCAAATCATTATTATAATTAAATGCTAATCAGGTAGCCCTCCTATTTCACCAAATACCACACTGTCTCCTTAAAATTGGTGTTTTCTTTTTACAGTTTTGACCTGTCTATAGTTTATGATAAGCTTCATGTCACATTATGATTCAAATCACATATTTGCATAAATTTACTTTCTCCTCAGGTGATCCATGGCTTTAATTGGCCCAGAAGTCTTTCAGGGAACTTCAGAATCTACACCTATATTCACAAAATCAAAGCACAGCCAAAAATCTTTTTTATCCTATGAGGCAATTTTCAAGGTCATGTGATGCACTCAGCTGTAACATATAAATACAGGTAACATTGATTGAGCCCCATATATCATGCAAATGACAAGGTGCATTTCTTAACACCTAGAGGAATTGATACTTCTAGGCTTCCAGACAGATGCAATGTAATGTAACACCTATAACGTGACGATCTTTGCAATGCAATGCACATAACAAAGCTAATATTGACTGCATTATGCTAACATGTCAAAATATCAGATGGACCGTTGGTTTAATATTTTTGACTAAGAAAGGTGTAGCTTTAGAATTACATGCATAAAAAGCTTTCAGTTATCATTAGGTCTTTGTATTGCAACAAAGCAATGCTGTAGTGAGTAAAGTACGGGGCATTTCTATAGATATAAAGTACATGTAGAAGCAGCGAAAAATTAATTGCACTTAGCTTCGAATAACATTATTAGACTTTCTGCTAAGGAGCAAAGTGTTACTGATATCTTCTTTGAAATATTACTTACAAATCAAATTACCTTAAACCTTAAAATGCATAAAAGATATGAAAAAATTGCATGTATTAACTAGTATCTAGCTACTATGAACTAGGGCAGCCATTAAAAGTGGATTTCTGTCAATTTTTACAAAATCATTTACATTTGATAAAACACAACTTGATAAAACACAACTTTTAATTCTTATTGGATAAGCTATGTTTAAACACTAATAAATAGACCTGAACACCTGTCACTGCACATTGTTACTGTTCCAAGTTGCGTTGTTGCTTGAAAACCACAAACAACTTCATAAAATGAACTTTACAAAACAGTGTAAAGTTGGTCTGTGATGCAGATTTGTCAAAAAGCTGTGGTTTATTCACAGCTATGGCCTCTTTACCGAGCTACTATTAATAATCACTGGGCAGCACATGTAGCCAACATTAATTCTGTTGCATAGCAACGTTCTGTTACTGTTTACAAGTCAATGACTACAATTCTTCAACAGAATTATGGCATTTTAACTAAATTTGCCTAGATAATATTTGTATGATCTAAATTAAACCATTTAATTAAAGCAATAAAGCAATCAAGTCTGTGCATTATAGCAATTTTACAACAGATAACTGGGTCCAGGGATGATGTAAACATTCCCTATACATGGTAAAACAAGACATGGCTAACTGCTTCAGTTATGCTGTATATGTGGTTTGGCCTTTTAAGAGAATTCATTAAAGAAATATGAAGTTATCACAGTGTGGTAACAAAGTCAAGGCAAAGAATAAAAGAACTGTAAAGCCCATTGTTTGGGCTTCTGTTTGTCTTTGGCTTTCGTTTCAGGGCATGACTCCTATGACACAATGAGTGACCATTTTTCCTTGAGCTCATAAGCAGTTTTTTGGTGGTCACCCACAACCAGGCAAGAAGATGGTTAACCAAACTTAATCGCTTCATATGATTAGATACAAGTGGGCTTTCACTCACATATTGAGTGCCTTCTACTACCTATAGAAAGCAGATACTTAAACTGTCTAGTATCTGTCATGTATTATAACTCATTTAAATGGATCTTCTCTGTACAACGCCACCAATTTCATAACAAGGAACAAAAGTAATTTATAGTACACATAAAATGGCTTTTACCAACACAAAAAATGTTTTAACAGGCAAAATCACAATGAAAGACAGATGCATCACATCTGAGTATGTGGCCATAATATTACCCACAGCAATATGTTAGAATATTGTTATTGCCTTTTTAAATATGAGAGGACAAGATAAGCAAATAAATGTCTGTCACATTTAATTTTGAAAGGGTTAGGAGGTGTTGAAAGACATCAATGTTTTCCTCCACTCAGAAAGATCCTAACAAAACCTATAACAATAACCGTTCCTACTGAAGAGATAAAATGTGTGGCATGAAGTGTTTACTGTACATTGTTTACTGTACATTGTTTACAGTAAGGGGCCTCTCACTATAAAAACTATATGCAGTACTTGTGACTCTAGGAAAGACAAATTATAAATAGGATCTCTATAGACACCAAAGACATTAAACAGAGAGCAAATAGAAATATGTACTAAAAAGTTGCCTCTCAAATTTGTACTGAAATAGACTTGTTTGTGTGATTCAATATATATGTGTGTCTTGTAGTGTTTTAAATGAGAGCTCAACAATGTCGCAAACTGTGCTCAGACAGATACTATTTGCCAAGATAGAAAATTCTCCAACTATAATGGATTACTGTCTGTTTTCACTTTCCTGAAGAATTTTACAAGAAGCATCAGAAACAAAGTTTATTCCATTAAGTCTCATGAGTTATAAAGGTGACCTCAAAACAATGCTTACAAAACAATACAATGCTTGTGTAGGCAGGCATCTCATGCAGCAGGTGAGCTGTGGCGGAGAGTTACCTGTGTTGCTCCTGCAGTGATGCAGTCGCTGAAGGCACCTCGTCGTGTGAAGAAGGCCAGCAGCTGCTGCCAGCGTGAGGAAGATGATGGCAGTTCTTCGCTGGAACTACGTTTGGTCCACTGCCTCTGTTTAGATCCCGGGGCAGCATGACCAGATCCAGTGTTGGACCGGCCGCCTCGCGGGTACAGCGTGTTGTTTCCAAAGATGTAGTTCATCACAGCCCTTGGGGCCAGAGCAGAGCCGTGACAGCTGTCAAGCTCCGAGGCAGCTGGGAAAGTGGAAGCCTGGCAGAGGGGGGGGTGAACCTGGATAAGGTTACAGCATCCTCTCAACAAAGTAAAGACGGAACAACGCAAGAGTGAAGTTGAAGCTAAGAGCCCAAAATCCATCCATTGGAGAACATGCAACCTTCCTGTCCTCACCAGCTGGGAGATCAAGTGTGCAGCAGTCTCATGCTGGAAGCTGGAGTGGGCAGGAGCAAGAAGGGAGGCGGCGATCACGCTGCCCACGAGCAGCGCACGCTATCTGGGCTCTGATTCGGGCTCCAGACGAGCAGGGACCTGAGAGAAGATCAATGAAGAAGCAGGGAGCTCTCTGTGCATGGAAGAGAACCTAAGAGCCTGAAGAAGCAGGAAATGGGTTCAATTAACTGGCAAGTGTTGCAGCCGAAAGCCCCACAGTTCTCAAGGGATTTTTAATCTAAATGGAGCAGGGCTACAAGATTGTCCATGAGCAGGTATCAATCACATCGCTTTCTTAAAAGCAAAAGACAGCCTTCCACTGCGCATTAAATATAGATGCAAGCGTTCAGGGTGGTACCCAGACGAAAAAGAAACCATTGGTGTTGTTGTGGTCCTTTTCTTCTTAGGCATGGCCGAGCTGAGAGAACTCTACATCTGAACATCACAGTCAGCCAAGCCAACTATTTTAGCAACGCTATTGATTTTTCCCCCTCCTGGCACTTTAGGCTAAAAGCTTCATTGTTCAAAAAGATACAATTACCTAATGATTATAAAACTTTGTGCTAGCAAACATACCCACGACGGCGAGCGTGAGAGAGAGGCACAGATCTAGTTAAATCCAGAGGTAAGGGTAAATCCAGAGCGTGCGTTACACAGGGAGAAGAGAATGACGATTCCATGCTGTCTGGATGCTCCTCTTGACACAATCGCTCTTCACACACTGCAGTCTCTTTCCACACACATGATACAGTGAGGGGGAGACAAAGGCTGAGCCTTCACAGGAAGAAAAAAAAGAAAAAGCAAATTCAAAAATAACCACATCTTTGTTAATAAGGCAAGAATTCCTGCATATCTCCACTAAGGCAACGCTCCACAGTCAGACCTAATAACGGCAGCTCCTTGCCAGCAAAAACTATACAAGGTGTGCCACAGGTGTCAAATGAGGTAACAGACATTGTCACAGCTTGTGCCTCTATTCCCCCAGGACCAAAACCATGGCAACAGCTTCCACATCAAATAAAGCAAGCAACCCCACAGAGCCCAAACCCAGCCTTCTCTTCCACCTAAATAGCCGATATTCACAGAGCTTTAATAGAAATTAAAGAACCACATATGATGGGCCTATTACCGCACAGCATCTGATCAGAGATACTGGCAACCATCTTCTGTGATACTGGCAATTTTCAAATTAGCACAAGAAGAAAACAAACAAACAAACCATCCTTATTTGATTGTGAAAATATGCTACTATGATACTGAAATTACATACCGTAATACTGAAATTAATACTGAAAATGTAATACTGAAGTTACATGCAATAAAAACATATTCAGACACATTTACTAAATACAATACAAAAATCATATTTTTATCTTTGTTTTACAGATGTAAATGTAAACAAAAGCACCGTCTGATAGCTTTCATATCCCAATGGCTACACATAACACGTCAAAAGATAGCTTGCCTTGGGACAATGCCTTAGGACATGGTTCCCAGCATTCTCATTTTAATTTGACCTTCTAAATGTTGGACGGTATCAATAATTCATTAGCAATTAAATAAAAAAAACACTGTGCATTTATTTTTCATGAGTGTTGCTGTGGACCTCTCATTATGGCTTACAGATTCAATGGGCATCTAGAAAATCCAGACCCCCAATGTCATGTTAGTTTAAGACCACTTGTACGGTGTCAAATTACCCTCAATGAGCCCCTGTCAGACTGCGCTGCAATCAGACCCCTAAATCTACAGAGCTAAACTGGAACACAATGAAGTGTGAAACAAAGCCAAATCTTACCATAATGCACATCATGTGACTTTGATTGACAGTGATCTTTTTGTCACATTGGTATTTTTATATTAATATAATGCTTTTGTGACTGTCTGGGCATTATGACAGAATTTTGACCAAACATAGTCAGTTCACCCCATAACATTTAAGAGAGAGACATAATTATATAAGTACTCTACAGCCTATACACTTCCTTCCTGAACAAAAAGAATACAAGACAAAGGAAAATATGGCTAATATGAAAGGATAATCAGCAGGGATTCATATATGGCAACACACAATTATACATATCTAGGACACCATGCAATAGAACAATTCTTTGTTTACTGTGCTGTTGTTTGCATCTGTAATATACAGTATTGTTATGTTTTTTTATACATTTCTAAATGTCTGTACTGATTGTTGGTACTATCTTTACATTTACTTTCAGGTACATTGTTTTGCTTGATTTTAGTTTGGACTTGGACAAACAGAATTAACAGTGTGTGTATTCACCTAATGGCTGCAACACATTTAGTTTTGTAACAGCCTTGATAAATTGTTTTTCCTAACATATGTGAAAAATGTAACAGAAATATACTGACTTTTTATACTGACTATCTGGCTTACAAGCCAAAGTCAAAAGACTAAATACAATTCAGATCCACAGAACCAGTGTTTCCCAACTAAAAGACCAAGGCCCTGGTAACTTAAAAAGATAACTTAAAATGGCTTAAAATAAGACAAACCATGAATAAAATAAATCTAAAACAACTTGAAATAAATATGTTTTTAGAGTTTTATGTTTATAAAAAATATACATCTTTCTAGTTCGTTCACCTTTCTAGGGCTTCAAATATTGTTGACAATGGGAAGAAGGCTTGAAGTCAAAAGGGCTGATTTAAGGTATTATTCTTGTGCATTAAACGTAAGACGTGGGGAAGACGGTAGATCATTTTTCCTGTATTTTTTTTTAGATTATGTTGTTGCATATATGACAATTAAAATCAGTAGATAAACAGAAACATCTCAGTAGCAGTTCTGTGGTTTGGCTTATAAAACCATAAATCAATTGCATTATTATCTGGACCTAATGTAAAATTGAAAGGGCAGTATTCCAAGTTGACAATTCAGTGGTCAAGTCAACACAACAGGACCAATTTCTATTACAATCTCACACACACACGCACACACACACGCACACACACACAACCGCTGAAATACTCTGGCCCCTCCATTTCAATAAGCAGCTGTCTCTTTTGTTTACCACCTCACAGCCTCCAACTTGTTCCCTCTCTTATTTTTTTTCAACCACCGGCAATATGGGCAATCAATCGATAACACAATAATAACACAAACGTCCTTGGAGCATCCCCACCACTTCCACAGGCTCTTGGCCTCAAGGCCAAAGCATTCTGGCAGTAAACACCGGAAGCCACGAGCAGTCATTTCAGAGATGAAGGGTCAGACACTTGTGTGATGATAAAAATATCATGCCATGCCACACTACATGTGAATGGGCATGTTTTCTATCAACAGACAGCGAGATATTTTTCAAGTTACAATCTTCACAGTACAATTTTCCTTTTATGATTATGAGGACAGAAGTACGAAAATGTAGGACCATTGAGATGCTTCTATAATGCATGAGAGCATATAAAGATAAGAAAGTCGCTGTTTTCAGGGTGCTTGGACACTTACAGACAGAAGCTCAAAGCTTTAGTTACTCATCTGTTCATTGCAGTATCTCCATAATTTGTCCTGATAAATGATTCCTAAATAATATTTCTAACAACATGTCTGTTATTCTAATAAAAACACAATAAAATATCTTTAGCAACTTTAAACAAATGAGAAGGAATGCACATTTATCTGGTATCATGAGCTAAGCTTGCATTATTTTAATTGGGAGAAAGACCTAAAATATTTTGCATATAAAAGAACATTAATCACATGCAAACAAACACCAGCTGAACTCGGTACTATATAAAACTTATTTAATGACAATTCACTTAATCTGTATTGAGTGCTACAACCACAAACAGTCTCTGAGGGACAGTAGCAGCTACAAGGTGAGAATACAGTAAATAGTGGTTTTATTACTGAATCAATAGGAATGTTTCGTTCTCTTTACTACAGAAGAAATGTAAATTTAAGAAACGTAATAATCAATGTTAACCAACAATTTGGAAAATGCATTAGTAAATAAAAATAAATAGATACATAATGTGTTATAAAATAAATAAATAGATACAAATAAATAAATAGATACATAATGTGTTAAATGTCAATCAGTAGTTTATCATAACTAAGGTAGTTAACTAGTGTATGAAAACAAACCTTTCTGTACAGTAGCGTTAACAAAATGTAAAAAAAAATCTTTCAAGTGAAAAACATGCATTTAAGTGTCATTTTAAGTGTCTCAAATGTACTTTTAATGTACCAGAACACAGAGGACTCTGACCAGTTTTCTCAAAGCGCAAAGTCTGCGTTTAACAAAAGTTTAATGTTTAAAACATTAAACAAAATCATTCAAACCTAAACGTGCACTTTATCATTAAACTTGGATAGATAAGTTTTAAGGTAGATAAAACTGCCTGTAGTTCTGCACATCTGAAGGAAGATGTTACTGCAGAGGTAATATTTTCCTCTTGTGCCTCTTTACTGCCCTGTGATTTACATGCACGGCTCAAAGTCATTCTGTCTGGAGCGTGTCCTGCAGACATGCATTATATATCCCTGCTTCACGTATATAATACTAACTATCACCCACCAGCAATTGCAGCTGCAACCTCTTGGTTCTCCTAATGCTTCGGATCAGGCGGCGTCCCATCTTTTTTGCAAACCAAATGGAAGCCAGCATTTCACCTACAAGTCCCGAGGTGGTACCCTGCACGACGTGGCGTACGGGGGTCTGACGGACCACCAGAAACAACACAGTACTCCTACGTTCTGATCCAAACTCCCCACCCCTACAAGCTGCGTCAAGGTGATCCCATGATGCAGTGCACGCAGGATAGGGGGCTACGACCCCGCTCGGCCTGCCAAAGAGCTTCACTGAAGAACACGAGGACTAACATGGGGGGACGCTGGAGCGGCTGGCACTACGGGACTCTAAACTGTGGTCTGTTCAATTCCCTAGGAATGACACAGCTCATTTTTTACTAGTGCGGTCTCTCTACCCCTCCTCCCGTGTGTTTTTGCTTTCTTTGCTTGCAGCTAGACTAACGGAGGCAGGGAGGACATGATTCGACTGGACCAAAGACTGTAATGCAGCGCGGTACGCAAACAAGACAGTCAAATGGGCTGAGGCATCACATCTGAGGCACAGTGGCATAACAGGGTGTCACGCTATGATCCAGGTAGCCACATCCTGTCATCCTGTTAAACTGTTATGACATGTAGTTATATTCTAAAAGTATAATTCCTTAATGTTTCGGCCTACATTGGTTCAAATGTTCCTAGGGAACATGAACATGCTGATTTGTTATCTGTTGTAAGTGGTAAATATTATATTTACATTTAGCGGTTACAACTCACACAACATGGTGTTATGTCACCAGTGTGATGCATGTAAACGGCAATAGTGCAAACCAAGCCAACACTGCTTATGTAAATAAGATCGCATGACAGTCAGCTTTCTTTCTCTATCGCCAGTAAACATTTACTATTTGTGGCAGTTGTCATTTCTTGCAAGCAACATGTCATGCAAGTAACTCATCAACTTGTAAGTCAGTAAAACTTGTAAGACTTGTTATTGTAAAATCTTAGTTAAAAACTTTACTGCTGTGACATTAAAGGTATTTAGTGAAGATGTCAGTTCATAGACTCAAGTAATAGATATTTGGTCCAACAGGTTATACAGCCTCTACAGGCCCAAAGCATCAACTGATAAGCAGCCAATGCTGGCATGCTAATGGAAGAGCACATTAGAGTAATGACCATTAGATGCTCTAAATGTTCACTGTGGCCTCCATGATGTCACCTCCTTCACCTCTGAGGCAAAATGCCTAAGCTCTGGTAAGATTTCAATTACAGGCCATGGGCTAAAGGGTCAGTCCAATACCATGGCTAATTCTGTATCAGTAAAAACAGTCACACAAGCATGTATCAGAAAAATAAAATAAAGAATATTTCCACAAAGCTCTGCATTACTGGCATATTATTATGCAAATATTATTATGCAATAATAAATTACAAAATATGCTAACAAAATAAAGCCAAAACAATATTTCTTTTCACTAAGTATTTGTAGCATTAAAATATAATCTCTTTTATGGTGGTAAATATATAATTAACAATAAAAGTAGAGACGCGTTGTTGTTACTGTTGTGTAGAATCTTTTTACATAAAACTTTAAAGGTACAGTAACAAATTGACTGTTGAACTCTAAACAAATCTAGCCCTTTAAATTGTAAAGACTGTTAGCATCTATTGAACAGTCTTCTGGAAGAAAAACAAAAATATTGATGACTGATCTTGTGCTACACAGATGTTTGTCTAATCAAAAGCTGAGTGTCTTTTATACATGTTGCATGTTAATGATCCTAATTGGAGTAATAATATCATATTGCATAACAACATGCAATTTATCAGAGTAAAATAAATAGCGTAGGTTTGGTGACAATAAATATATGACATGACCAGTAGTCAGAGCTTTCTGGCAGCCGTGTGGCCATTTGGAATCCTTGTTAACAGTTGCTGTGTGCCACTTCATTTGTAAACACATGAGATTTAAAGTCTTTATGATACATTGATACATGATACATGACTCATGATACATTTAGCATCCCAAACACAGATGCACTTTTTCCCACAGAGGCTACAGGCTAAAACAAATTACTGATTGTACCTGAGTCAGAAAAGTACCTTATTAGAATTCAAGACAACATGATGCAGAAACGCCTCCACCTCCAGGTCCCATTACTTTATACGTCTGGACAAAACTAATGCACTTACTGCCCTGCAGCTCCAGCCACATTAGCTCTGACTGCATTACTCTCCACTGCTGATGACAAGCACTAAAAACATACACCAGAAAAGACGTAAAAGCTTTAGACCAAAGAACATGAAAAGAACTAAACCAAATAATAAAAAGAAACAAGATGGCTGACTTATTTTCTAGTTCATAGTCACTCATGTGTGTTATATGTGTCTCTTAGGGACAAAATAAATTACTTGCAGTGAAAAATACTGGTTTATGGGAAATATGAATAATATTATATTGACATAGCTGGCAAAAACAATCAGAGGAGAGCTTTATCAAGTATTTTATCAAATTGCACATTTTGAAAGTGAAATTTTACCAAAATGAACATGAAATGATTTTTTTTAAACAGTTTTTTTTAAAACGGCTAAATACTACCCTAGTTTTACATATAGCCCCGCCTACAACTAACACTATTGGTTGAGTCAATGTTGCAGAGACTGGTAGGGATGCCCAAACAAACAAAAGTGAAACTGATATTTATATAAACTGATACTTAGACAACTGATATTAACTAACATCTCCAAGTAAGGACAAGCAAACCATTGTTACTGTGAACCTCCCTAATGCTGTGTTTACTGTGAAATCTTCATTTACAATCTTCCATGTTGTTAAATACATGATTCATTGCCACATAATTAAAAAAACTACTTAAATACGCTAAAATTTCAATACAATATAACTTAATAGAGATAAACAGGCCCACTCTACAATCTGTTTGAGTAGAAGTCTGCAGGCTTTTTATTACAAAGACGACACGGCTCCAATTTTCACAACCTCCCCCAGAAAATGATTTGTTGCTGCTAACCCTTATAAACACCAAATGGCCACTTTTAAAAGGCGGCATGACATTCTGTTCATTGGACACAAACCAGCTCTCTGAATGTGTGAACAAAGAAAGGCAAGAGTTATCACTTCCTGCAAATATAACTAATGCACATACACAAAAAAAACATGAACAAAGCTTTCAACAAAATACTTTCAAAAAACTTTGCGTGAATGGCAAGATGGAAAATGTATAAAAAAAAGGAATATTTAAAAGTGGTTAAATAAAATGTAACCACTGATCTATGTTTATTAGTTTTACTTATTTCATTTTCCTTGAGCCAAATGTTAAAAATTATGCTTCAAACTCAAATAACAGACGTTCACCTAGTCATCTTACACTGCAACACTTCTGCCACCTAGTGCTTACAAAACAAACTACAACAGTCATCTCAAAATTATAAAGTTTTTGCTCTGTGTGATTTCTCCATCTACATGCTTTGCATGGTGAGCTGTAGATAATAATGATGTGTGTAAATAAATAGCACAGAATCGCACTATTACCTGCATCAATGTGTCGCTTTGTGAGTACAGTGCACCAAAGGCAGGGGCCGGGACCTCATCGCCTCCTAATGTTGAGGATCCATCAAACACGCACTCCAGAGACTCTGCCTGAGAAGGTGCACGGAGCTCAGGTGGTAAATACAAGCAACAAACGCTCACTCTCACAGAAACACACAGGTATCAAACAACGTGCCCACAATGAATAAGCTTGATGCATGTTTATTCTTGTAAAAAGCCTTCAATGAAACCCATGCATCTACTGACAGAACACAGGAGCTTCACTAAGCAACAAATTGCTGGCGAGCATCTTGAAAAGGCACAGATGAGTGAGAAACACAGTAATGGGTGGCATGAGGTGATTTTAGCCTAATGACTGAACCCCAGTCACCCACGATGATGTCATAATGATGATCGCTCTTTACAGCAGAACACACACAAAGCTTTTAGGTTTAAAACACTGATCATCACTATAACCAACAAACTGCAGACACGCAACTAAAGTTGTGTGGCAGAAACACAACAACAAATGAAATCATTTCTAGAGCATGAAGCCATTTAGTGCTGTGACAGATGGGCCAGAATGTGATCATATATTATGTATCTGTACATCACATTAAATGGTAACCCTAGAAAATACAGTTATCTAATGTAGGTGGTGATCTATCTGTTTAAACCATTACTTATAAGGCTAACATAGTTAACAACTTACTAAAGTTACAACAACAGATTTAATTAAGACTCTATAGCTAACTAGTTGAATCTAAATAACTTCTACACATTGTTTTTGCTTCCCTTTAAAAATTATTTAAAAGTTATTTTAACAATCTTTGTATGGCCAAACTTAATTACCAACAAAACTCAACAAGTATGAAATATTAATTCTGAGCCAAACAACAATAAATGGTCTTTTTGTGGATGTTAGTACTAATCACAAGCTGAACATCAAAACAATATTTTTCTTTCTTATTAGGTAATGAATATGTTAACAGATTGTGTTTGGGAAAGAAATAACCACAGGAGCAGTGACACAGTTTGAGTGTGAGTGCTGTGATGTGCTGAGCTGTTATACACAGGTTTAACCCAGGGAAGTTTAGGTTTAAGTCCAATCCTGCTCATGTTTACATCCTGGTCCACTGTCTGTCTTCCTGTGATTTCCTGTGAAACTCCTGATAAACCCTCCTGTGTTTATCAATTTAACAAGCAAAAATGCCAAGAGATTAACTGAATTACACAATATTTCTTTTTATACATTTATGTTTATTTTGTTCATGCCATGACATTTTTTCAAAACCCCGAACTTTAGCTTAAATTGGATTTTGAATCCCAGATTTTCCTTGTGGTCTTGGACTTACAGACTTTACATAGTGTTATGAGTATTTTAAATGATTAATGACAGCCCTAATTACTATTTTATCACCTAGTATATCATCTAATTCATATGTCTTACTCTAGGGCCTGTTCTAATAAAGAAGCAATTTATTTCTCTGGAATAAATAAGATATTTATTCATATTTATTTAGTATACAGTCGTAGACCTCTGCAGGTAAACAAGCCAGTACAACTGTGGGACATGGGGAGCCACAAGATGCCATCTCCATCTGTGCTGACAGTTCAAGCCAAGTATGCGGGGAATCGCAGCATAATCCCGTAAGCAGGACCAGACCTTAAAACAAGCTAAACGCTCAATGGAATATGAAATAAAACATCTATCAATGACTGTGAATCAATATCACATTAAAGGAAGTGCATCTCCTTAAGGAGGAAATGTCTGGCGCTGTGCCACTGAGCCAAAAGGTTAAACAATCCGTTACCCTGGATGGAAGCACCCCTGTGTCTTGACTGCCAGTCGAGTGTGTTCTGTAAATAGAAACCTGACCAGAGGCATGTGGTTTATGTGTCGTGTGCTGCAGAAAGAGTGCAGTCATGTTATCATAATTTAGAGGAAAGAATGCGTAAAGAGAATTGATTGACCCTGACAATTATTTAATATGCAGTATTAGGGCTATTCGCAACACAATATATTGTGACATCATTGTATTTTAATGAGAAACATGTCTCCCTTTCAACCAAATGTAAGATAAAGTGTGACCATTTTTCGAATTGTTAATACTTACTACAATTACATTCTACAATTACTTAACTACATGTAGCAATTATATATTAAGCTTATTATATATGATACAATTATATTTTATCAATATCAAAACAGATTTAATTTGCACACAAATTCTAGTCACAGTAGCTTTAAGGCTCTGTCAAAACACTGCTGTTTCTTTCACCAACCCAACATGGTATAAGATGGGACTGTCTGTTTGCCTGACCAACAGAAAACCTGTTTGAGAACAATTATTATTTTTCTGTTTGATGATGCTTGTGGCAAAAATAGCACACTTTAGCTTCAACTAGAGCTAGAAATGAATCCTTTCATTACATATAACAGCCACAAGGTGGAGTAAGACTGCTGCAGTCAATGACAAAGTAATCACGTGACCAACCTGGTTTACAAGAAATTGTTTGATATCATCACCATAATCACAATCTGAACTGTCATCGAACTCCTCAAGATTTTTTGAGGTTACTGAGACACAAATGTGATTTTTTTTGTTCACATTAATAAAGAAATAATTACATAGGTGGATGTTGGTGGTTTGATGCATATTTTCACATAATGTAGCTCATATCGCAGTGAGAAGAGAGAGACAGAGAGACAGAGAGAGCATCAGTCGGGCTAGAAGCCAGAGAGTACCATCAGCCTAGAGCACACGGTCTGATTTAGGAGTAATGCAGGCTCATAGTGATGTCAGAGCGTGTGTTTATGTGTATGCATGCGTATGTGTGTGTAGACAGAGAGCATTAGCTTGTGCACTGCACAGCTGAGGCTGATAGGAGGTGACAGGCAGAGCTTGTCAGGCGCTGCTCTGTCGGCATGCAGAGAGCCTCACCGATACGAGCCCAGCGCAGCTCTTCAAACATTAACACGGCTTATTCTGTGCTGCAGATTCTGGGGTTTTTAAACTGTCACACTATTTGCATGCCATTTATTTGACTTTATTAAGTCCTGATTTAGTACAAGCATGTGCTTTGTTAAAACCACTGAGAACGTCTAGTTGACGAATCAGTATAGCCCTGATAAAGCTCAGCTGACCTTGAGTGTGTGTTACAGGAGAGCATTCATATATATCATAACTCAAAATTGTTGTAGAAATTGATTGAAATGTTTCTCATTACCTTAACAATCTTTTACTCAGATGCTGCATAAATTACAAAATGAAATTATTTTTAAACACAATCGCATATAATTGTACCAACATATTCATTTTTGGTATTATTCTAAAATGTGGAACAGAACACAGGGCTCTTAAGAAACTTTTTTTTTTAATTGAAATACTTTTACTGTACGCATTACCTTTTAAACAATGATGATGGTGCAAAATATGCAAGTTGCGTAAATGCAACAGCCAAAGGCATCTGTCTGCATGTGTACGGATGCAGCTGCAATGCAATAAACAACAAGAAAGCACAGTATGCTGTCAACACGTTAATTAAAGCACCGCTAGACTAGTCAACTACTCATCCATCATCACCCATTCCTAGTTTGGCAGGAGTCACAGAACTGTGGGTCACACTTAGGCCGGCTTGAACTTGCCATCACAGAAAAACACAAGAGCTAAGCAGGTTTTTGCATAAAATATAAAATATTCTGGTAATCTGATCATGCTTTCAGTTAATTAAATTCTCAAATTTAGTACTAACAAGAAAAGCTGCAGATTCCATGTGGGCCTGATTATGCTAAATTTCGCTTCTCAATTTGTTTGTATACAGAATCGATGACAGCTTGAATCCTTTGTATGACCACAAACGTAAAGCACTTAAAACACAATCAGTTAAGTATTTTTTTACCAAGCAATTCCATGTGCATTCATATTTAAAGAGGGCCGCCTGACTGCAGTGGAGTCACTGTACAACAGAAGAGCCTCTGTGGACTGTCTTTAATGCTTAAATGTTAACTGGGTTAACTGAAGAGAAGCCCAGTTTTAATAAGTAATGCTGTTTATAGATGGTTGACTGTGTTGGGGCTTCTCATACATCTCTGGTACATCTCAGGACACACGAATATGTAACCATTAAATCTAATTTATTTAATTTAAATTTGATGTATTGTGCCATTAGCCTAGCAAAATGTGTGTGACATCAAACTGAATCAGAATCAGAAAGTGCGACACAACTGGACTGACCGATGTGTACAGCGCTTTAACAACAGTAATCATTCAACTTCAGGCTCTAGATCCACTTCGGAATCCACTTTAGAATCTAGATCCACAAATCACATGCTGCCTCTGTGTGAATGGGAAAGACCACAGCTGCCTATGTAAGCAGTTCAGCATTTAAGTTAAATATTTCAACAGCTGAAAACAGCAACGCACATGATATTACAAACGCTTTGTAATTTTACTCGAACAAAAGTGGCAAGTTATTGTTATAGTTCTAAAAAAGCCCTGCAGGTACAGTACACTTCTACATCAAAACTATAACCAGGAAAAGGGCAAATACTTCATTCTTTGCAAACCTGAAGCCCAAACTGAAATATATAAACTAGATTTATTGCTCTACATTTAGTTGAATGTATTTGTTTGTTCAATTAACATGACCCTAATCTAGTGCATGTGAATATAATTCAGTGTGAGTGTGTTTGTAAACATGACACTGATGGAGATTCTATCACACACGTTTGCATGTTTACAGAGAACACAGAGACATAGAAAAGATGGCATGCAGCACAGAAATGCATCAGAGAACCCAAGGAATGCTGGGATATTTTACCTTCATAGGTGAGATGTGTGAGTGTGAAACATAGCCGTGTACATTCTCAATCTGTGAGATGTTCTTCTCGGATACCTGAACCAGCTCAGGAGGACGCATGTCCCCTGGCAGGTGTGGGGAGCTGTGTTCTGGAGGTGATGTGGCATCCTCATCCTGGTATCTATATTTCTGAGAAGAAAAAAAGAGAGTGTGTTATACACAGGTAAGTTATACCAAGATAAAACATTAAACATGCTTACACTACAGGCTACACTCAGCCAACCATGACTGGAGGTTGTATGTTCAGAAAATAGGTAGATTAGAATCCAGTTTAAAGCCAGTTTAAATACAGCACTATATACCCAAAAGTGTAAATATATAACAACAAGGATAACGTAAAGCAAATCTTAAAAAAGTGGGTCGGGACTCGCCAGTATGGAGAACTGCAGCAATTCTGCACTGATCTGTTGTTAGTGCACTGAAATTATTCTTGCGTATTTCACAGAGACTGCCAGTACTCCCTGTCTCGACCTGACAGGAAAATCTGTATCCGCTCTCACTAGACAAAGACTGTAAGCCTTGCAAGGTGCAAAAATACTGAACTATTAACTGTTCATTTAAAAAGAAAGTATGACAAAGCTGATGAACTACCAATAATGTTTTTTGCATCACATTTAGGTCTGCGCAGTAGCTGCCACAATAATGTATTTGCTAAATATCTTTAAAAGATTTATTCTCATGAACAGACGGCTGATTTCCTCAGCAAGGAACTAAAGCTACAAAACATTTTCATGTTTTTTAGAGTTAGCAATTGTAGAGATTATTTTGCAATTACCTCTGATCTTTGTTAAAATGTGCCTATTTTTCCTGAACAAAGTCAGCGTTGAATCATGCGGTTTCACGTGATTTTCACATTTCACATCATGAAGCTGAACTGTTAGCTAAATGAATCTAAAATGTTAACAGTTAAAATGTGTTAATTGGATTAAAAGAATGACATTATACATGCAAACAACAAGAACTGTCTTTTATCTTAGATAACTGCATATACTTCAATAAACAGCAAACATAAAGTGCTTTTTTAGTTTCTAATATATTAATTTTATTATTATTTCTAATAAGATGACTGGAATAAACATGATAGTTGTAAAACACGAAATACTGGGCTGTCGTGTACCAAACTGTGCTGTAGAAACAAAACCTTATAAAAGTTTAAATCCAGCAAGTGCTTCAAGTCAGTTTCTCTCTAGACCTCACTACTCAAATGGGAAAAAAAGTTTTAAATGAGCCAGACACCCTGTATCCTGAACCACTGTACAGCCGTCACAGTCAACCCCAATCTGCCATGCCTCTGTTCTGTTACTTTCTTAACAGGAAACACAAGTTATTCAAGCAGTTCCTTTAATCCACACACATCCATCATGCCCAGGTGCCTTGTTGGCCCCAATCCGTAGCTTGCCTCTACGGCATTCCCGGGATATGGGTTAGGTAATGCAAACACAAGCCTTAAGGGAAGAAAAAAGGGGACAGGCTTCTTGTGGAAGGTAGATGACCAAAAAAGTAGGACAAATGCTAAGCTGGGGTCATATGTTGATTGGTCGGTTGTAAACTGTCATTGACTGTGAGCAAAGTAGTCTCTGAAGTTAAAAAGCATGAAATTCACAATGCTGATGGGTTTCTGGTACAAGTTAAAAAGGCTGGTTTTAAGACAAATACAAATTTTGTTCTGTTCCAAAACCTCTCAAGTTACCTACCTAATGAACATTTTAGGCACACTTAAAGCCTATTCCCAAACAACAGACAACAAAATTATGCAGCCTTATAAGACCCTTGATAATCCCAGAATGCTCTCTAAAATTTTCAATTCAAGGAGGTTTACAAGGTTGAGGAAAATGCTGATAAATGTAAAGTTTATAAAATTAAATGTACTCAGTACTGAAAAGTACAAGCCACACAATATTTTAATGTGAGGAACATGAAACTCAATTTTATTGTAAAGATCTTGACTTCTGTCTGTTTACATCATCACTGCAACCTTCGGGTCAAAGGCGTAAAACTTTTAGAAACAAAAACTTGCATTACACAGAAATACATTTGTTGTAGTCAGTCATTTATATTGAACAGTCTCCTACTTTAAAGCTCTAAAAAGAAACAAAAACTTGCATTACACAGAAATACATTTGTTGTAGTCAGTCATTTATATTGAACAGTCTCCTACTCTAAAAAGTATGCTGTGTGCCATACTTAGAGCCTTTTGCCTCGTTCAGGACAATTCAAGAGTTCCAAACTGACTCCCGGTGGGCTACAAAGTCGATAAGATTCAAAAGGTGAGTGTGAACTCAGAGCCACTGCTGGGAGAGAAAAGAACAGACGTGTAGCTGTTCTGAAGATGTTATTACACCGATGAGTGCTTCACAGTCACTGCCGCTGTGGGGCCAGCTTGCCTGGATAATGAGCTGCTTGGCTGGATCGACACTCTCGCTCTGTGTCGGTTGGTCCAATCCAAGCAGCCATAAGTTAAACCTAATAAATGCATAGAGATCACTCATCCAGCTATTCAACCAAGGAGGACATGTTTTCAAAGACCTGACACAGTGAAAAACGAATGCTAGTCAGTCAGTGCCACAGCCCTGGAACAGGGTGAGCCCTGAGATGTGGAGAATCCAGCTTGATGGATGTCATAGAGGTTCTTATGGAGCGAAGGAGACCCGTGGCTGCTCCCTGTGCCCCATTTCTGTCTCACGTCTGGTTGGGCTGCTATAAAGCTGTCAGCTCTTGTCTGTTTAGCTGACAGGAAACATACCCAAGTCCAAAGGCTCAGCAAACACTGCACTTTATTACAGACACTTCACCTTGAATGCTGTACCTTCTGGAGAGCTCTGTAACCTGGCTGTGCATCGCCCCACTGGTGCCAAAACAACCCACAAACTTACCCACCACGACAATAAGTCAGAGCTAAGCATTATTTGCATGATCCATGCATAATCAGCATAATTTGGGAGGCAGGATTATAAGGTCTGACACATTCAACTCAGATGAACCGCACAGAGCAGGTGTTGCTCTGAAGTCAAATATGTGGCTTGACAGACAAATGGTAAACATTCCTTTGGCGCTCTGTTAGACATTACAATGAACAATAATGATTTTACTGAAGCTTTTACACAAATAACTCACACAACCTTTTGACGCAGAGCTTTTGACCTATTTAATCTAGGTCTGGAAAAACTTAAACTTAGAAAAATATAGACTGAAATGAGGAATATTCCAATTTGTAGAACCGTTGTTCCACTCTTTAACTGCTCAAACAGTTTGGAACACTATGCTAGTATTTTAGCATAACAACACTGGGACATTTCTTGTTTTGTCACTCTACTTGTTACCCAATAAGCCTCCCAGTGTACTGTACTTTCTCTTGCCGCACCACTTTTGTTTGTGCTTCAACCTGGGAGATAAAAAAAGTGTTGACATCTAAACAGACAGTGTGCTGCCTGTGAGGAGAATTAAAATAGTTTCTGCCTCTTGTCTCTCAAGGAAATATCATGGCCCGCCCAGCTGTCCCCACTGCAGGACCTAAAATTACACTTTCAAACCACATTGCTATGGCTTATCCAGAACAGAGGCAGCTCTGAGTTCTCTTACACAAACACCAGATGACAACAAAACCAAAGCAACCATAAGCGTTGTGGGGCAATTTACCACTTCAAAATTAATTTGTGTAATTGGACAACATGACTTTTTCTTATTGTTTTACAATGGCCCCACAAAGCATTTAAATATCTAGAAATTACACTAAGAAATGTGATTTTCATTTTGTTACAAAAACGAATGAAGTGGCACCTCAAATGATGCTTTCACTTTTCTGACACTTTTGCCATAGTTCTAATTTATATTACATTACATGAAGTCATATCACCAGGTTCACACACATACCACCAGCAGAGCAAGTACAGGTATAGTTCCGTACATTAATTTGGGTATGTTCCACAAAGTGTGACAATCAGAAGGTGTCTAAATACTTTTAGGGCCACTGTAATACATTTCACAAAAGTACACACAAGGCATAAGGCGATGACAGGGTTTAATGTATAGATGGGGATGTACAAATCATAAGGCGCAGATCAAGCACAATTTTTGTTTATTTGCACATCAAAACAGAAAGCGACTGGCTGTTTTATGGCATCCCTCCCTCGAGACGACTATAATTAACTAGCAGAAAGCCAGCTGCAGTTCCTTTATGAGAAAAGCTCTGTGTCAATGTGACCATTTGAAGTGGACAAGATGGGCAAAAGTGCCACAAGGGAAAAATCAAATGAGATAGTTTGTCAGCATAATCAGCATAATTTGGGATTGTGCAGACAAGCAGAGTGCTGAGAAAAACGGCAGGATTTCTGACATAAGCAGAGATGATTTTATCACTCTATAGCTCTCGTCCTCCTCTATTCTTCCTCTTATTTGTGTCCTTGTTACATCACATGCCCCCGGGGCAATAGTGGCAAAAGATGTTTTACACCTTTCAATAAACCCTCCCCTCTGCTATTGGTTTATCAACAAAGATGTAGATGTGATCAGTTTTAACAGGCCTTATGCAATCGCTGTGTGATTAATTAACAGGCCTTATTAAACCGCTGATTAATGAACAATGTTCATGTGAGAGCATGTGAAACTGCCTTCATGGTTTACTGGGTAAATGTAAAGTGCTCAGTTATATAATTCAAAATGTATAAGAAACACTTTGTCTTACACAGAGTGGATGTAAAATCCATGTAAGACTACACTGGGTACAGTGAATATTATCTATGATCTAAACGGCTGCGCTCGGCGTTTTTAAAAGAATCTTGCTGCTTATCAGTCCAAATTAAGTCCAAAGGTAGTAATTTAAAGTGCGTTTTAATTTTGTCTTCCGAACATTGCTTTCAAAAACTCTGTATGGTCTGTTGAGTGGTTAGGTATATAAAATGCACAGGTGACATGGGCCAGGCTTTGATTGGTGGGTTGCAGCAGTTATGCCCTGTTGTCAGATGTGGTATTTACAACTGTGGTAAAAGTGTGAAATTGATTTATAAGCAAGGATGGGAGCGTGCAGGCTTGCTGATATCTGAGCATTGAGATAAATAGAAATTTCTCAGATACTACACAAATAGGTTTGTCCACGTGTTGTTAGGCTAACAATACAACAGTCTAGCAAGCAATAAATACAAAGCATATAAATACACAGTAAAATATACATTTAAAATGACTGTTAACAAAACTGACTTTTATCAAAAGTTTCCAGTATAAAAGAGGCTCCAAAATTGAATTCTTTTGTATTTAGAAGGCAGCATACTCCTGTTTTAGACAGTCATAAACAAGCCTAGTACATTATCTTAAAGTGCTGTCTGTATAGACACTACCTCATAGCTCACTAGATTTTGAAACACAGCTAAAGACTACAGCCACATCAGTGCCCTAGAAAAGGCTGTTTTATTCTGTCTTTCTATTTCCCTACAGCGATGCTGGGACCAAAGTTTGACCCATTTCTCTGCAGAGTCAATAATCAGCAGCTGGATTTGATAATACCAAATCTCATAACAATATGACGCAAAACATACTTAAGTACCTGAAACCTCACAATTGCGTACCATCACCTCAACAGTGACCCCAAAACATCTACTGTAACTGTGCTCAGTTCTCTGTATTCTGAGAGAAAAAAAATCACAAATCTCTTTTTACACAACAGGAAGAGATTCTTAATTTCAAATTTATTATCCACCTCCATTGTAACAGAGTCACACATGTGAAGCTTATTAGTAGATAACAGCTGTCAAAAATGACTCTGTTGTAAACAGCTTAGTTTCATAATGTTTGCCATTTGGATCCGCACAGCGGTTCCTATTTAAGAGCACATTAACAGCTGATGACAAAAACGGCAGGTGGGGAAAGTGAGAAGAATGGGGATGACACTAAACCATAATAAACAGCGCCGTGGGCCAGCAGCAAACAAGCTGTCCACAGCAACCAACCAATCCAGTTCACAGTATCTGTAGACCTGAGAGAGAAAAGAGGGCGGAGCGAGACGTTCCTCTGTTGACCTTTACATCAGGTCTGCTGACCTCTGTAGCTGCCAACATTTTGATCAGAAGCATGGAAATGAACTCTATGGTAATGACCTGCATCTGCTCCCAAACATATTGAGGAAATGACAGGAGAAGAACAATATGAACTCCAAACTCACACTGACTTAATGAGTGACGGGCTACATTTGCATTGATCTGAATTCAAACACTGGAATTCTAAATAAAGGACAGGAAGACTTAGTTACTGAGACATGTGTATATACACAAGCACACACACACACACACATAAATATGCTGTTTTTAAAATGCTGTTATATTTAAAATGCTGTTATGTGCCTTTAGAATGTCTGTAACAGCCTGCAACTAAGAAAAAAAAACAATCTGATGCACTTATAGTATACAAACATGCTCAATCCTTCAATAACAGCCTGGTAGTTATGCCAGCATTACATTAAAACATGTTACATAACAATCAATTCTGTATGTTAACAAACAAATGATACTGACAGAAATTAACAGGAACATGTAAGAAAAATAAGCTTCATTCACTCAGTTCTCTGGTTGCGATCTTTTAATGCATATGCAGAGTTGGGCAGATGCCAATCACAAGGTTTGGCAGATGCTGTCATATTTTACAGCTTCTCCTGGCGGTTAACGATCATAGTATCTATCTTACTTCCTCTTTATTAACCCACTGTGACTGAGTGGCCAAGTTTCAGAACAGCCATCCAGCCATAGTTTATATGTAAAGTATAACTGATCATAGTTTAACTGAATGTATGTTAATATTTTCATAGCACAGTGAACACATACCTCCACAAATCTATAAAAGCTTGATTCCCACTATATAATATCAGCTGCATGCAGTATTTGTACAGCAATCTTTGTTGGCATTTGCTGCAGCCTATTGATTACAGCGACTGTTCCGATCTTCTCTTTCTACTACATAAGCACACAACAAACCTCCTGTTACATTTGCTTCAGAAGCTGAAGTACCCAGTTAACAACATGCCCAAAAACAGTTCCAGTTCAAGCCATTTTACAACAGATGCTGGCATGACTTACATCAAGGCAATAAAGAGTGTGAATGTACTGTATGTCATGTAGACACTTCAAACGACCAACGCTGCAGTGCTGAGTTGTTCTCAGAGAATGTATCTCAATGTTTTGCCTCCTACTTCATTAATATAGTGCTTTTTTCAGGCATTAGCGCCACAGTTTTTGATACATTTAGGCTTAAAAAACAGGATAGTAAACTGAAATACTGAAATAAACTCTATTCAAAATATATTCTCCAAAATAGCCATTTGTGTAATTTAAATTTTCAACTGTGTATCTTGCTTTAAGGCTATGTAGATATTTTTGGAAAATAAGACAAAAATATGTCAGGTGGGATTTCCTTTATAAAGGACTGCCCCAACAAATCAGTCAGAGACACATATTCATGGTAACCAGCACAAATCTACTGCAAAAGGCTAACCAAACATTAATAAAAGAGCCATCTGTGGGGACAAAGCCAATCAGGACACAGTTCTCCAGATCTTTCCAGAATAAATGAAGCAAATCAAAAACTCATCTCTTTCTGTGTGGCAAGCACATCCCAGCAGGATTTCATTAATGTTATGCAGAGTACCGTTTAGCTGAAGATCAGAGATGCTATGGTGCTTCCACTAAGAGAGACAAAATGCACAGGGACTATGTGAGGGAGGATGAATGAGCTTCAATTATCAATGTGGAATCTTGAGTATATCCAACAGACTTCCTTCACATTCCAGATTTCAAGCAGGCATTGACAGAGGCTTTGTGACAACCCGAAAGAGGTACTGTATTATTCAAACAATCTTTAGTCACCTTCCCACAGACCTACTCTCAATTTTATGTCTTCAGCACTAAACAAACACACCAGACACCGCAGCGCAGCTCTAAGTACAGAAAGCTCATGCAAATTTCAAAACAGACACAGCTACTTCAACTCAAACATCTGGAGATATAAACTAGCCTGGCACGGAATTCCAAGAGCAAATCTTTATAGATTTTGCTACAACTGAATAAATAACAGTAACTATACCACTGAACACAGCAAGATAAAACCCCCTCTAAACCAATTTACCCTTTATTAGCGCAGATGCTACTGCCACATTAATGAACAATGGGTTTAATTAGAGGTCAGTAAGAAGTTAAGTCTTATAACACATTACTGTAAGCACTTTTCCTTTCACTTATTCATTATTATAAAAAACTTAACCTATACATAAAACAGGCATACATTCTGAATGATTTATCATCTTATTAAGCATCATTTGTATTTGGACATAATCTTAAACATAATCTTGGACATAAACACGTGGATTAAATTTAAAATTGTTAATTTACAGATTATCATCTTATATAAATGGTGTGGATATAAACTCAAAAACAATGCAAACAGCTACATAATGTGTGGATGGTTGTTTATGCCTGAATTGGACAGGGTTATATCTGTACTCTGTAATGGTAGCGATGGGCTAACAGGGGCTTCCCCAAGACCTATAAATTGACTCCTAAAGAAAAAGATGGTTCAGCTATAACAATACGCTTCTGAGGTCTGATCAGATGGGGCAGCCACAAAGTGACAAACCTTATTTAACTCTCTTGCCAAATTCCAAAGCTTCACAGATAAAAAAAAAACCCAGCAAAGACAGGCTAACCAGTCAGTTGTAAAATAAGGAAAAATGCTGGCTTTTCTCTGCATCCTAATCACAGATAGTAGATATACTGTAATTGGGACACACTTTAAGATACCCAAAGGAACAGGGTGTTATGTAACCAAAAGAACTTGTTATCCCAGTCTGTACTGAACAAGCTGAAAATGGACCAGAGGAATCCTGGGCCTTGTGCTCACTTTAAACACAGAAAAATATTAATTTTGCTTCAAGCTGAAATCAATTAAATGATTCAATAAAACTGTTAACAGAACCCCTGGAGTCCATGAGGAATGGAGATTTTTTTCCCAGTGGCATGTGCGCCACAGTGGTGGAATTAATGCCGGGATGGAACACACATGTAATCTTAGCAAATACATGAAATATAATGTAAAGGACATTGTCAAGGCTTTTGAAAGAAGAAAACTGCCTTAACTGCCATCCACGTCAGAGGTCTCGTTGAGCTTCATTTTGTCAGAGTAAGACTGGACAAATGGAGACTCTGTAAGACGTCTGAACATATTCATCTACAAATACTACGAACACATGCAAGGAACAGATCACTGTCCAAGCAGGTACAACCTGGACCATATGTTCAGCTCTTAACCCACTAAAGGTGTCAACAACAGAATCATTTTCTCAGTATGAAATGACAATAACCAGGTCCAGGGACAACATGTGAGGTTAATAGTAATGAGGTTAATAGTATTTACACTGACTGTCAGTCATGTAGCCCAGAATTTCAGTATGAATTTAAAAACGTTCCCTACCTTGCATCCAAACATAAGTGAGATGGTGCTGTTGGTACATGCTACTTTACAGTGGCACAACATTGGGGAAAAGCAATCCAAGTTTTTGATGCTGGGAGACATTCTCTCAGTGCCCAGGCACTTCAATCCATCAGCGATTGAGGTGCCGGCCAACCGCTTCCACAAGCATGGTCCACTGCCTGTTCTTGCTGTGCACCCTCATCTCTCGGCTCGGCAGTGGCAGGGGGAGCAGAAGCAGCGATGTGATGCCTTCATTCAGCAAGCCCTTGTCAATTGAGTCCACTTCCCTGATCTTCAGTCCTATCTTATCGCTTGACTCGACTCAATCGGCCCGACAGATTAGATGGCTCCCAAAGAGAGCTGCACTTTAGGGAGCTCTGGGAGAGCCATGCTGCCTACCGTGACCGGGGGGTGTTGCAGTGGGAGGAGGAAGAGGAGGGTTAGAGGGCAGCGGTGCGCACGGGGTCTCGTGTCAAAAAGCGAGGGACTCTCTGCTCTGACACCACACGCAATCCATCAGCTCTGTTGCTCTTCCACCTGCTGCAGAGAAACCACTGCCACGACTTTCCACTCGGAGGAATAAGGAACAAGCTTGAACGCTCTCCCGCTCAGCAACTATCCAAACAAGACGGGGCGAGCGGCACGGAGAGAGAGGAGAGGTAAGCAGACTGGAGGGGGAGGGGCAAACAGCAGCGTTGAGCTTATTACACAGTTCTCTAGCAAAAAACCCAAGAGTGTTTGAGCTGAAGATGCGGTGAGAGGACAGACAAAAAAACCCCCAGAAAAATTGACTGGGACCATTCTGAGTTGAAAGAGGGGATGCAAAGACTGCTTACAATCACACACTTACAATGACAACAGAGAAGAAGAAAAGTATTAATTTAAACAGGTGCTTTGGGTACTTATGTGTAGGGGAAAGAGACAAAATTTCTAAGTAATGTGAAATTTTACTTCAATATCCAATAACTGGTATATTATACAAACTTCAAATGTACATCCATAATTCCATAATATAACCAAAAATATCAAAACAGTAATGAGTATAATTGTGTCTAATGCAGATAAAACGGTTCATTTTGATCAGTCATGTTATCAAAGCACTCAGACTGAAACAGCTTCACCAAAATGTGGCTTATAAAATACTATTATTTAATTTTTTTAACTAATTTTTTTTAACAAAAGTGACACCTTTTGTAGTGTCATTATTTAAAAATTCATAACTGCTTTAAGAAGGTCTGCTATGCAAATCGTTTATAGAGACATTAAAGCTAAATATCAGTAGTTTGGGTCACTGTAGGTCTTTCTAAATTATGATGCACAGTTTTCTTGGTGAGCTGTAATAAATCTGAGAGTGATAACATGTCTTCCTTGCCCCTATACTCTCTCCTGCATCCCTGCCACAGTAAATCATTTGAGGTGTTACATCACCAGAGTGCAGAGAGGCATGCGGATTCCAGACTACTACAGTACAGACACTCACATGCATGCTCTCATACTATAACTAACTAATCTACAGCAGAACAGTGTAGCATTTCATTACTGGAGGAAATGAGCCTTCATCATCATCATCATCATCATAAGGAACATGTTTTTTTTACTTGTTTTTATTATTTTGTAGGAAATTTTTGAATTTGAAAACTTTTGAATCAGTCCTGTAACTTCATTTTGTTCTGCTCACTGATCATTTTTTCAAGCTATTCTATTGATATTAAAAATATATAATGTGTTTACAGTAGGGCTTTCTCAACTTTCACCAAACCTTTGATCCCCAAATCTTAGCTATCACCCCCATATAAAAGGAATATATTTTATGTAACACTTTAATAACTTGAACTCACTGTTATATTTACAGTACAAACTTTGTCACATTACAGACACATTAGAGACTACAATGCTGTTCATATGTTAAGCAACAGTTAATGTACATTCATACAGTCATCATATTGTCAAGTTCGAATATTCAATTGAAAATAATATACAAAAAACAATAGTAATAGTAATATTGAAAACAATACTATAAAACATAGCATTATTATACATGCACAAGATTATATACATAAAATGAATCCCATCTTGAACCCAATGAATCATATTACTTTCAACAACATGATTGAACCTAGCAGTGTGACATTGGAGATATATACGATGCCTTTTGGATGAGTTTCGATCCCCCACAATTTATTCATCCATAGCTGAAGCCAATCATTACCTTTTAAATCAATCCCTCACTCCTAAGAGTTTCAAGGACAAAGGGACAAATCTTTCTGAGGTGCAGTCAACCAGCTTTGGTTTGAAGTTGAAAAACTTCTTAGAGCAGAAATTTGTGTACTGCTGTGAACTCAGCAGTTTGTGTTAGAACAATGAGAACTTTTCCTGTAATAAACTGTGTGTGTATGCAGATGTTAATCATTCTTCTGCTGTTCTGAAGCTCTCAGAGGAACTATCTAGATTGCAGACTGCTGAATTCCCACGATACCATCAAAGACTCAGATATATAGGACTGAATCTGTGTATGCAGAGAACAGCATTCAAGAAGTGGAGACAATCTCGTCTCTCATTGGCCAGGTGAGATTCACTTTGTTTCAACATTCATTTTTGCTTAAAGGCCACATGTAACGTTTTCTTTTCTGTAAAGAAAAAAGGCTAGTGAATGCGATGACAAAAAGTTAGCATGCAAAGTTATCAAGGTTAAGACGCATATGGTAATATTCCATATGGTATATGGTCCCACAGCTCAGCACACAGTGACCCCAAAAAGTATTTATACACTTCTTACACACATTTAAAAGTGCACAAAGATTGCATTATTTGCATTATATAACAAAACATCAAACCAAATGGCATTGTTTTTTAAATGGCACAGTTAAACACACAATGAGTGTTTATCATTTTAATCAAGTTCGATTCAGGCGCTCTAGTTAGTCGATAATGACCAAAAACTGTTCTGTAACTTCATTGTAAATGACCATAGACATACAAATTAACCAATTAAACCCTTTAAGCAACAAAACCCATGCTATATTTCAGTTTTTGCAAACATCTGAAAACAACATGTTCAGTAAATAAAAGGCAAAAGTTTGCTGGCATGAAGATTTAAACATTCTCAAAAGAAAAATGAATGTAATATCTTAATAAAACAAAATTATCATATGTTAAGTTTATAAAAGGTCACATTACGTTTCTATACTTTTATACAGAACATATATAGAGATTATATCTATATTCTATATTTCTTTAAAACTCCATTTAGGTGGAAACCAGAAAGAGTCTGAACCAAATATGTCAATTTAATAAAAGTTAAAGTAATAAGGCAGATTTCAGATTATGTTTAATTAGTAGGCACGGTAAAGTCAATGTTTAATGGAGTATTAATTTAGCTTATTTAATAGCTGTTGCAAATGTACTGATTATCTTATCTTAATTTTCAATCAGCATATTTTGTTCTGCTGGTTGCTCTGAATCCTTACTGTTGTCAAACTCTTATAATGATACGAAATGGTCAGATGTTAATGATGGCAGTGAATGTTTTAGAGAGTGTCTAGCAACATTAAAAATCCATTATAAACACTAAATAGACCTAATGTGCAATTTATCTTTTTAATTTTCCATTTATTACCAGCCTTTACACAATATCAATCATTAAATCACTTGTATAGTTTGATTCCATTCACTAAGGGCCAAATCCTGCAGAGTTTAGGACCCAAATACAGACAGACCAAATAGACACAAACGAAATTATCATGGTATTCAGTTCCAGTTTATAAATTATATTACATTATACAGTAGTCAATTGTGCTTGATTTGGTCTTTGTTGCTTTTTCTGAAATCAAATAAAAAAATACTAAACCTTGTGTGTTACTTAAATTTAAAATAACAATGTCTGGTGGAGCAAGAGAAAAATATATGTGGCCATACTCCCTAAAGCCCAGGGCTACAGAATCTACAAAACAGGCACATACTTAGAAATGCTTGGCAAAAATGTATTTGTCAAAATTTGTCAAAAATGTATTTGTAAAGGTACAAAATGTGCTACTAAAAAGATGTTTTTTGAACAATACTATGATAGCAATAGCATTTCCGCTTAGAATACCATGTAAATACCATTGTGCATAAACACAGTAATTATACACTACTTTAGACTGAACCTTTTCTAAAAGGAAATTCAAATAGTTTTTGTTCATAACTTATAAAGGCCAGAAGGTGCTTCCGATCCAACAAAAATGACTGCAATTAGATAAATTACTATGCTTTAAAAGGGACCAAGGGGACCCAAAGTGTCTGAGTCCATTCACCTCATCAATCATATGATGTCAGAGACTGACTGAAAAACTGAGGTTATGGGAGATCAAATTTAAAACCAATTATGTCACAATTGTCATTACCGTAACATCAGATACAAAGGGCATTATTTATGAGAGCATGTACTATTGAATTAAGTAAGTTAACTGACATTAAACTGATAGGAGCAGGTGTGTATTAGAGGGGGCGGACAAATTATGATGTTGGCAAAAGAAAAAGTGACAAAATGTACAAAAATATATTTTTATGTAAATAAACAACTTGCATTTGTCAGATAACTAGCACCAAAATAAAAATGTGTTCTAGAAAAGCATAAAGACGTTACAAAATGGACCATGAAGAACATTTGTACCGACTCAACAGTCTGATTATTAACCTCAAGGGTAGACCATCTGTTAACTACAATCAAAAGAGACTACAGCTCAGCAAGCAGCTAAATGTCAAGGAACCAACTCTTCAAAACACATTTAAATGAATTTACAAGGGCAGAAAGGCTCCAGAACATTGAGACAAAAAAACAGTAATTTAAAAAAGAAATTTAATTAGTGTAGTTAATAATTACACAGCTGTGCTGTAAAACCTCTAAAATTAAAGTTTTTCTGATTAGTCCCTCTGAGTATTTCACATCTGTTAAAAATATGTACTACAAATAAACCTTAGCCTACTTTGATGCTGTTCTATGCCATTTTGTAGTATATGCAGTGTGTTTACACTGAAAAGTGCAACGAGATATAAAAGTAACACAGGGGCAGGGGTAACACATTGTTTAAAATAATTGGTTAAACTGCAAAAGATTCCACATAGCAAAACAAAATAAATAAATGACTAATGTTCCCATTTAGGCTGATATTGCCTTTTAAAATCGCATACAAAAGATGGCCGAGTACACAGTGTGCAGTGTAAGCACATAGTGCATAGTATACTGGTGAGCACTCACCAGGAAATCATTAAGACTGTCGGCACATTAGCCACAAGCAAACCTGTTAACACTTCAATATGGCGAAACAGCTCACACAAGAAATACCTCACAGGTTCATTTACAGCCTTATAGAGAGCTATAACAGGAAACACATGACAGGAAAGGTATATAGTGCATCAAGTGTAAGTAGTGACACATCTTTCCTGCCAATATCCGTCGCTAATTATTCAATGTATAATGCATCTCATTTTCTCTCTTATTTGAATTACAGTGCACATCAAGGTAAAGTGTATGTTAAGGCTCTGTCTATGTGACTGACTCTTCCACATGGATGGTGCAGACCTGATCTGCTGCTGTTATTTCTCTTATCTTGTCATACAGACAAACTGTTAATCTTCCACAGCCACCTGTAAGCTTTCTGGAATAGCCCTGGTAGCCTATGGGACAGCTTTGAATGTGTCAGTGACACAGTTCCCCCTCTTTCCGAAAAAGCATCATTTCTGGTTAAAGATAAGGAACTCCCCTCTGTGGCCAAAATGTGAAGCACAGAGTTTGTTTTGTGTGTGGAAATGCAAAGTGGGATCTGGTTCATTTTAATTTCAATAATCTTCAATAAATTTTAATTAGAACTATTACCCAAAATAATTACTTTAGTTTTTGAGAATTAATGTTGTACAAAATATTTTTTTGCAGTTTGGTCCTTCATATGCTTTAAAAGAGAAACATACAATGAGATGGGATATTTTGGTTTGGAGTTTTTGAAATGATCTAGTTAATAAACAAGTCTATCAAACAAACAATAAAAAATTGTTTAATAAATTCAGAGTCAGAAGTTTATTGCCCTATGGTATACTGAATAAATAGTTCAGATTACATTTCTGTCTGCCTGCGGACTGGCAAAGATACAATAAATGAATGTCTTAAATACTAAACAAGTAGTAACCTGACTTTAGCTAATGTCAACAGTTTGTATCTAAAACAATTCAGATATGATTGATGTCAGGGACTCTACCCGTAAATCCAGTTTTAGAATGCAGTTGTCATACCTGTAACTAAACAAACTCTGTTTTTAAACTAGTTTTAAGCCCTTGAAATAGGAGTGACAGCAGTATTTCGCTGCAGTGTAAATGGGCCTTAGAACAGACAGACATCTGGGTAAAAAAGGACCCATCAATTTTCTCAAAAAGACTATCACGATTTAATTTATGGTTTTGTTGGTTCAGTTGACCAGAACGCTTTGGTCACCCTGTTTTTTCTACTTTCACTCAATACAGTAGAGGGCAGTGTTAAATTAGATTTAGACACTCAAGGACAAGCCTATAATACAAAAAGCAAAGAAAACAACAGATATGGAAGGAACACTCACATAGGCCTTGTGCCAAATGGCACAACTGATGTGTCTTTCAGACATGGTTGTCCACAAGACTGTATGATGTCCAATATGTCATTTTTGGCTCTGACATCTGCTTAAAATTGCCCCCTTATTGGTCACAACACACCCTTCATGTGGTTTTCTGTCAACGCAATGCTGCTGTGAACTCTCAGTGAGCTGTCTGAGGAGAACTGCTGTGGGCTGACAGTAGCATTCCAGCCTGGGCAACTAAAGACCTGAATTAGGTGTTCTACACAACTTAATGTCTAAAGGCTAAAGGAAATTGTTGTTTTCATAATTTATACTGAATTGATCCATTATTTTCCTCTTTAATAACATTCCCAGCTCTGTCTGTAAATATTAAAAGATTGCGTGGCTTGCAGGTGGTGACCTATGAGAGCTTAAACTGACTCATGGCTCCTTCACATCACCTCCAACCCTTCCTGCCGCCCACACGGAACAAAATCAAGTTAACACCTCTCCAGCAGCCTGGTCCACAGCTATGAGCTCTCAGCAGGGCCAGACACCTCACCGCCCAGCAAACATACTCACTTCACACACAGTGTTTACAAGAGTAAAGCTTTAAGACATTGAAAAGACTGAAATGAAAGTTTGCTGCAGGAATCTCAACATCTGCTATGATTTGGCTTGTTCCAACTCATAACAGAGAAACTGGCAAACTTTCACAGGGTCTTGATAGGGAAATTGGAAATTACTGTTGCTGCATCCACACACACTGTACGAATAGTTGCTGTGCTGATATTATACACAACACAACTCTTGCTGTTACGTAATATACAATATATAACAATACAACATATACAATATTGCTTTTATATCACACAGCAAGTCCAACCTTTTTACACATAAATGACTAACCCTCTAGGTATCCTAGAAAGATAGAAGATTCTTCTTTCAGACAAACACAATAGGAGTTTGTGACTGTGTGGTTCAAAGTGATGCTAGTCGTGATACAAACGACAACCAATGAGATGTGTTACTTGGTGTTACTGACCTAGTCATACATACTAATGTTATGTTCATGTTGTATATATCTTATATCACCCTTATAGGTATTGCATCATTCTTATGTGGTTTACTTGCAATATATGTTTTGCAATAGTTATGGCCTATCATACAGTATCAGTGAACTTACATTATAGCTTGTATTCAAAAAAGTCTATTCAAAAAGCTATTAAAATTGTCAGAACTTCATTTATAGTTTCACTAAGACCACAGTGTAATGGCCCTATAATCATAGCCTACAAATCCAGGGTAACTGACACAGGAAACGCCTTAAAATAGAGCTGCGTCAGTTGACTATAAAAAGTCTCCTTTATAATGTGGTGTGGAGACCTCAGACAGTATAGAAATGAGAATTAAAAGGCTGATGTCACTTATGCATCTTTTTGTAAGGGGTCAATGAAAAACTATCAATAATAGTTTTTCATGAAATTTAGATGTAAACATTAAACCTGTACAAAACATGAAAGACTGTTCATCTGTCCATTACAGCCTCGTTTTTATTCACAAAAAATGTAATATGCCACCTACCCTGACTAGTGTTTATTATATAGGATTCAGTCACTCATATTTTCACACCATCACAGAAGCAGTGAGTTGTAATCATGTCATCAGCAAGAAGTGACATTTCATTGCATCTCCTTAATAGAAGTGCTAGGAGCTGAAGTCTGAGCTAAATCTGAAGTGCTGTTACTTTTATCACAGCAGCACAAAAACATTTCCAACAGGTTTACCCATCTGTACGGCACCTTTTTATATCACACTAACATGTAGCCACACCCCCAAACTCATGTCATTGGTTTTCCAGCTGCTCACA
Organism: Yasuhikotakia modesta; assembly: GCA_036877545.1. Lineage (NCBI taxonomy): Eukaryota > Metazoa > Chordata > Actinopteri > Cypriniformes > Botiidae > Yasuhikotakia > Yasuhikotakia modesta. The sequence goes on along the minus strand of JBAJNP010000636.1, from coordinate 5,934 downwards.
TGTGGTACTACTGAAAAAACTGATAAATCATTGAAAGCACCACAAAACCACAGTGTTTACACTCTTCGGTAACTAAACGTGTGTACGGCTTATTTATACTTGTCACTACACATTAAACTAGGACAGAATTCTGTATTTGAAAATACAGATAAAAGCTGTGTTGTAAATATATTCAGCCGTGTAAATCATTGCTGGCACAGTACCTCAAAAGTACAGCTGCTTCAAGAGATTTTGTGCAATGTCCCTTGAGAGCGACTTCAAGGACTCAGGCGATGCTTAAAATATGCTGTGCAGAATGGCCAGCAGCACAAAACAAGCTGGCATTCTTACTCAACACAGTCACACACTGACAGGTAATTTATTCATCCCTGTCCAGAGGGGTCACACTCAGGTGGGCGGCAGCCTCCAGTTGCACCGCAGGTGTTTCGTTAGATTGCCTATGCCACCCTGTCAACTTCACTGGAGCCAGACTCTCTTGTACAACAGCCGAGTTGTAGCTCAGCGCACAGACCACAGAGAAATGTGTTTATTCCAGTCTCCACTTCAGCCAACATGAACTTTGTTTGGATATGACTTGTTCTCAGTCAGGTTTTAGCTAACGGAAACTGACTGGTTGCAACATGACCCAGTACAAAAGTTTTTGGTACACTTAGAAAAATCATTCTGAAAGTGAGATGACAGTCAGTACACCTGATATTTTTGTAGAAGGGAAGTGCAGCTTTCAAGTTCCTAAAATAGAGTAACAAAAAATCCTGTCCAGCTTCAAGCAGACAGCCAACAGGATGATAATGAAGACATAACAGCTGGAGATCTCACAGCACCAGACTGGACCCCCACAGACACACACATCGCCCACTCAGCAAACAATGTACTTAACATACATTGGGGACAAATTTGAAATCAAAAGTCAGAAAAACCTGACAAATCTACCTCATCTGTACAATCGCATTTCACTTAAATTGTAAAAGTTCAGAAAGCGTTTTGTTAGGGTTAAGGTTAAGTGTAGGTTATATTGTTTAAACTAGCGGTCTATAAAATATCATAATTTGAATAGATAAACATGTAAATGTAAGTTTTTGAATGAAATATTCCTTACAGAGTGAAACAAATAAAAGCATATAAATATACTGTAGTGTGCATGTGTGTATATGTGGGGGCAGTGGGTATTGTGTGTAATTGAATGGGAAGTCATGACTGTGTGAGCACAGAGCACAGCCTCACTGACCTCTGTGACACCTGCTGACATCACTTTAGCAGTAAACAGAGCCACACTGTCATTTAAAAAACAAACTAGGTAAGTGTTTCCACTAACACTGTCACTAAGTAATTCTGAACAATTAAACTTCTGCAGAAATGTGTTTGTTTGATGAAAATAGATGCATAACCTAAAAAGAATATCACACCATATGCTATATTTCCAGCTGCCAGTCTTTCCTCCGACAGAAACCTGTTGTGAGATGCAGGACTCATGAAGAATATCTAAGCCTACATCTAAGGAGACTTACATTCTAAAGGAAAAAAGACCCACAGCTCCAAACTGGAATAACAAAACCACTTCCTCACCCTGGTGACTCGCATCCCAAATCTCCAAAAATATTAACAGTCGCTAATAATCCCAAGATGAAATTGTTTGCTTACAGCTTCTAGTATCTTTAACATATGTGGTGGTTTTACCAAACTTTTAATACCTAATAAATATATCCAATAATACACAATTATATACAGAATAGTACAATATTTACACTTACTATACACACTTCACATACGAAACAGCAGGTTATAACAACCAAGCAATGTTTGATATTATTGACATTCATTACATAAGAAAGTAGTTAATGCTAAATACTTTACATTAAGTCCCTCATCTGAATCCTCCATCTAGCCAGATCCTTCTCTATAGTCTTCACAGAATAGAAGAGTGACCCCCAGTAAAGCAACTACTCATTGACGCTTCCACAGCTTATTCTTGTACCACTCAACAGACCAAGACAAAGATCAAATACTCCTACAACCACTCCAAAGCTAATTAAAGGATGAATGTTCTGTAAGCTTCTTAAGGTTTAAGGTAAGCCAAGGCTGAAACTTTTGCTCTCCTCAATTAACTTCTAGGCATGGACCAAAGGGACAGTTCACCTAAAAATGTAGTTTCTTCCATTATTTATCCACCCTTATGTCATTTAAAACCTGTATGACTTTTGTTTCTAAATAACAAAGGACATTTTGAATTATGTTGGTAACCAAACAACAGTGGCACCAATTTACTTGTATGGACTCAAAACCACTTAGACATTTATCAAAATATCTTCTTTTATGTTCCACAGAAGACGAAAGTCACAGAGTTTGGAATGACGTAAGTAAATGAGAAAAGTCATTTGTGGGTGAACGATTCCTTTAATACAAGATAAAACAGGAAATTATTAGTATATAGATGCCATATTCAATTAAATGCATCTAAAATAAAAAAAAATAATAACTGATAATAACTATAGCTATAAGTAGCAGTTGGAAAGCCATTAAAAATGTTAACAAAGCTAGGCTTTTAAAAGCCAGGGGTCACTGACCTTACTGTGATCAAGGCCTACCTAAAAGACTAAAATATCTGTAAAATTACTTAAATGTGAACTGTTGCTTTTAATGTTCATTTGTGTCGTGAAGACAAGGTTTTTCATATAGACTGACACTCTTTGATCAGCAAATGAGATTCATAATGATTACACCTCTGCAGGTCCACTGGTGCAGGAATTTGTTCAGTGAACACATTAGCTAAAAATAGCAGAGAAGCAGTGGTTTGAGGTTAAATTACTCAGTTATGGTGTAAAGGGGTCATACAATGTGTGACAGAACATCCCCTGTCTATTTAAAAAAGTTTCATATTTTATGTACCTCATTTACACTGTGGTCTCTCAGATCCGGCCTACATTTCCACTGACATGAGAGTCCAGTCCAATGGCTGACTGTAACTACAAACCTGCCCACAGGCAAACATATTGCATCAAGGGCCTTTATTTACTAGTCGTATGCCTGAATCTCACTTTGTAAGTAAACACAAATGCTTCTATCAACGCAAGCTTGATTGACATGCCATTTTATTTCAAAACATGCCAGAATGCAAATGTGTAATGAAATGTGTCAGTTAATCAGAACGTCATTTTCCTGTACACAAACAATAACCAGTCTAACCAGGCATTTACGCCTCAGGTGATTGGCTGGATGTGGAACCAAGCGAAATTTCAGGAATTTCAGGAAGTTCTGCATCAACTGAACTGTGCAACTGCTATTAAAATGAAAAGAAATTTTACTTTTGGTATTATAGAACTCCTAGGTTACCACAACAGTAACGCAAGAATGTTTAATCACATAATCACAAGTCTGTGATTATTGCAGGCCAGATTGTTACATGAACCTGTCACAATAGGCCCATTTAGACTTTTCCTTAATATTGGGCTGTGAGGTCTAAGGATTGTTCACATCATTTGAAGCAAACTTATGAAACTTTGTTGCTGTCCAACCACACTGGTGGCTTCTGTTTAAAAAAGGGGGTGAATTCAAGTACAGCAACAGATAGGCCACCTCATGTTTTGACATGGAACGGAAACCTTTAATGCAAACAACCTGGTAACAAACCTTCAAGTATGTGTTATTACTCATTTCAAAAGCAAAGATGTTCATCAATAATAACAGAGGTCAATTATACTTCAAATAAATATTAAAAAGGTATATTCACAAAATTGCCTGTGTATCAGATAGAGGGTGAAATTGATCATGTAGAACTACAGTAAATTGTGTCTATTTATGTTTATGTTTAGTGCAAAACCTCTTGACAATTGGACTTTAAAAAATGATGCAAAAATGTATGATTTAGCCCTTTCAAGTTCTGAGCTCTTACAACACTTGAAGAAATGTAAATTTACTGCATCCTTATAAGACTGAAATCTGAAGCACTTCTCTGAAGTGTGCTCTGAAGCACAAATCTCAAGCAAAACATGTTTTAGGTGAAGTCGCATCCAGCAGTCACCTAAAACAGACAGCAGACTGCTCTTTGCAAACTATGCTTATTATGTTCTTAAAAAATATGCTCTTGAAAAGGGCAAACCACTCAGTAAAGGAAAAAACAAGAAAGAACTGGGGAAGACTGGAAAACATACTAACACTGAAGACATTCTACTGTAAAAGTATGCATGTACAAATACCAACGCTAGATTTTAAATGCCATCATGGAGATTTCTCATATCTAGAAAGGAACTCTCTCCTTCATCAAGAGGACACAAATGGCACACTGCAAGATTTGTACCACTGCCATAGCTGGAACAAGTGCTAGAGATCTGTGACTGGTCTGTTTGAATACACAGAAGGTCTGTGAAGGGTCAAGCATGCTAGACTTTAATAGACACCCAAGGTGATTTGCAGAAGCACAGATGTTGTCATTTGCCACTCCAGACGAATTTAACTCACTGGCGGTAAAAAAAAGCTACATCAATATGTAACTGCTCAGTAATTTTGCATATTTAAAGTGCATGCCCGTAAGTGTACAGACACTGCTAGCATATACTAAATGGTAGTCTTCTAACAGGCAGCTTTTACATGCAAACCCTGCCTGTGATAAGTGTTGAATTCTCAAGACTCAAAAAAAAAATTCTGAAAATTCTTTATTTGCAGGAATGCTACACTCACTTAATGACTAAAAACTAATCCTTCCAACTGATGAACCTGGTATTCTGTGCTCTCATTATGTCTATTTTTTCAGTATCTCAAAATGTCAAGGTCTTATAAAGAATATTTCTGTACTCTGTTGTGATGATGACGATGAGTAATAACTTGGCATGAACTGATGAAAAACTGCATCTACCTTTTGAAAACCTTTTTACAAATTTCACCCACTCAAGAGCACTATCTGATCACATTCAGCTGAGAAAGCTGTGAAATTAATCTGCTCAACACTGTTCTGTATTGTTCTGGTGTCTCAGACTTAAATGGGAGCCTCATTTTATTGTTTATATAGATCTTTGCCCAGAGAGACAGAAAGAAATATTACAGGAACGTATAATTAGTGCTTTAGTCAACAGTCTAGGAAACTAATGGATATGCCCTAAAGCAGAAATTATACTCAGAAAGTAAAAAATTTAAACAAACCAAACAACAGGCAAGCACTGCAGAAGGCGATGTCTAAAACAATTACTTTCTTGCTCCATCTTACATCATACTACAATGGGCACAATTGTTCCTCATTTGGTAGGTTAGTAACCATTTCATTATGTTAAGTTTTTGGTATCTACTTACCATTATGCCTCCATTACAGCTGACAAAATGCATCTAAAAAGCAAACCCAAAACTTTCCGACTGCCTATCTGTGTCGATACATTTCATGTTTAACAAATAATCTTTCAATTCAGCACCACGCAAGAAACGGTTCTTGCGATCTTCTCTGATAATTATTTATGTTGCACGTTTGTCTTAATCTTACAACCATTAAATTAACTGTAAAATTAGCGCAAAGCATTACTAACCTATCACTAAGGTGTATGTCCTCTTACCTTTGTGCTAACAATGCATAAACAGTCCATTCTTCAGCGCACAAGTTTTCAGCGTCTCATTCCTGCCGCGTGACCCTGTCGCTAAAATATGCGCGTGGACACATTACGCGCACGTTACAAACTTACTCTCAGCTGAGCAAACAACGTACGCATCCACATAATCAGCCAACAAGTCGGATCCGCATCGTCCGATGTTCCCGTTTAGTGTGTTGGGGATGCTGAGGAGGAGGAAAACGCCCGCACCCATATTGACGCGCGTCAGGAGTTAAAAGAAGCGCCGCGGGGAAACTGACCGCAGCGTAATGTGCTCCTATCACATCTGGGCACGCGTGGACCTGCACGCGCGTCATTGTGTGGGTAACTTAAGTCACCTGGGTGCGCTTTAACGCGTTTCTCCTCCTGT